>CM042834.1:75390132-75561236 GCA_023653725.1 Bungarus multicinctus | reverse complement strand
AAAAGAAGTGTTCTGGATTGGTTAATATTTGAAATACTTACTGTTCATTGGTCTACATTCCGGCGGGAGATCCTCGCGCCGTCATTGGTTGGCTTAGGCGCGGGAGCCCTTTAAAAGAAGGGCTGCCGCGCCGCCGAGCCAGTCGGTGTCCTGAGAATAAAACAAAAAGACTGAATCACTATACGTGTGTGCCTCTTCATTGCCGCTCCAAAACACTGGCGACGAAGGTGGGATTGAGGCAACACGTTTAGAGAGTGCATAGCGGCAGAGAGCGAGCGGCATCATGTCCGGAAGCAACGCACCGCCTGAAAAATTCAACCCGGCCAAGGAGGAATGGCAGACGTATGTGGACCGATTCCTCATGTTTTTGGAGAGTAGCGATCTGAGCGGAGTGTCGGATCACCGAAAGAGAGCGTGTTTTTGACCCACTGCGGCCAAGCCGTTTTTTCGGATGGCAAAGGCGCTAGCGTCTCCAATCGATGTCAAAACGCTAACTTGGCCCGAGCTAGAGAAGATCCTGAGGAAACACTACGCGCACCACCGTTTCCTGCCTGATAAAGCGCCATGAGTTTTACCTCCGGAACCAAAAAGAAGGTGAACCTATCGCCGATTTCGTGGCAGATTTAAGAGAAATAGGTGGAGAGTGCGAATTCTCGGATTTCAATGAGGCGCTAAGAGACCGGATCGTTTTAGGCTTAAAAGATCCAATATTGCAGAGTAAGTTGCTTAACCGACCCAAGATAACAGCCACAGAGGCCATCGAAGAAGCCACCGCAGCCGAAGCTGCTCACAAATCGGCGGCAAGAATGAAACAGATTAATCAAGCTGCACACCACAAATCCAAAGACGCCACCAAAGCTGATGATGAACAGGGAAAAACCTCAACACACTACGAGGATCTGGAAACTGAGACCAGTAGTGAAGAAGACGAGGTTTGCCACCTAAAAGCCGCGAGAGGGAAAAAAGAGCGGGCACCCAGGCGGTTTGATTTTGAATGCAACCGTTGTGGTGGAAACCACCCCAGATCAGAGTGCCGGTTCATAGACGCAATATGCCGAAAGTGTGAAAAGAAAGGGCACATTGCAAGGGTATGCAGAGCTCGATCAAGCTACAGCCCCAGGCGAAGAGAAAGTCCTCCCCCAAGAGAGAGAGAAAGAAAACAAACAACCGTTGGAGCCAGGAAGGAAGGAATAGAAAGTTTAAAGAGTCATCTTACAAGAAGGAAGAAACACATCAAACAATAATAATTGGTCACTCTAATACAAAAAACGTCAAAAAAGTCCACGTGCAAGTAAGAATTGAAGAAAAAATTGTGAAATGGAAGTGGATTCGGGATCATTCCTTTCCATGGTTTCCTGGGACACTATTAAGAAATTGATCCCAGACATACGGCAAAGCGAACTAGACAAACAGAAATTAACGCTCAAAGACTACCAGGGAAACAGAATTCCGGTAGTAGGGATTGGACATTTCCAGGTAACATTCAACAACCATACTGAGATTCTGCCCCTAACAATCGTGGACCGGAACAGACCCAGCCTCTTAGGACTGGAATGGTTCGAACCGCTGGGAATAGGGATGACCGGTATCAACCATATCACAGACGCTGACTGGGAGGCAGATCTCATTCAAGAATTCCAGGACCTGTTCAGCGAAGGATTAGGCAAGTACCGGGGTAACCCGATCTCCTTTAACATAGACCCCAAGGTAGCCCCAATTAGACTAAAGGCTAGACGGGTACCTTTTGCCTTAAAGCCTAAAATAGAAGAACAACTGGATAAACTAGTCAAGCAAGGGGTCCTCGAGCCAGTTGACCACGCTAAATGGGAGACCCCTATAGTGACCCCTATAAAAGCAGACGGGTCGGTTCGTATTTGTGGGGACTATAAGGCGACCCTCAACCATGCACTACAACAGAGCGCATACCCCGTGCCTGTCGTGCAACACTTGTTACATTCTATCAAGGGCGGAAAGATTTTCGCTAAACTCGATTTGGCTCAGGCTTACCAGCAACTGCCCGTTGACAAAAAAAACAGCGGAAGCCCAAACTATTGTAACACACCGGGGTGCATTTAAGTGTAATCGCCTCCAATTTGGCGTTAGCGTGGCACCAGGCATTTTTCAATCTCTTATGGAACGCCTCCTTCAAGGAATTCCTGGAGTCATTCCGTATTTCGATGACGTCCTAATTGCAGCTAAACACAAATTGCAACTGCGAGACCGTTTAAGAAAAGTACTGACCAAATTTACTGAGGCTGGGTTTAAAGTCAAAAAAGACAAATGTACCCTTATCACAGACAAAATAGAGTTTTTAGGATACCTAATCGATGGCAATGGCATCCATCCAACAGCAGGAAAAACCCGTGCTATCAAAAATGCCCCCACACCAACTAACAAGGCTGACCTACAAGCTTTCCTAGGGTTGATAAATTTTTACCATGTCTTTTTGCCCCAGAAAGCCACGGTGGCGGAACCATTGCATAGACTTTTGGACAAAGACGCATCGTGGAAGTGGGGACATCGGGAAGAAACAGCATTTAACAAAATTAAAGACATGAGCACTTCAGCTCAAGTGTTAATTCAATATAACGAGACTTTGCCATTGTTACTAACTTGTGATGCTTCCCCCTTTGGAGTCGGAGCTGTTCTGAGCCACCTTCTACCTAACGGCAGAGAGGCTCCGATTGCCTTCTATTCAAAAACCTTGTCCCACAGCCAAAGGAATTACAGTCAACTGGACAAGGAGGCACTAGCCATAATTTCGGGTATTAAACGTTTCCATGAATACCTGTATGGCCGATCATTTTCTATCATCACCGATCACAAACCCCTACTAGGTATCCTGGCGGGTGACAAACCCACTCCCCACATTCTATCACCCAGAATGACAAGATGGTCAGAATTCCTGGCCGCTTACAATTACACCCTGTCTTACCGCCCGGGTCCGACCATCACGCACGCCGATGCTTTAAGTCGTTGCCCGTTACCAGACTCTGATCCGGAACCAAACCCCAGCACTTCAACCTTTTTGATTGAGACCCTGCCCGACCTCCCGATGACAGCAGCAGACATCGCGCACGAAACCTCTAACGACCACCTACTGCATACCGTGAGTAGGTGGATCATAAAGGGTTGGCCTGACTCTGAGTTACAAGAACAGCACAGACCGTTTAAACAGAGACAAATGGAACTGTCCGTACTAAAAGGCTGTGTACTATGGGGGGATCGA
The DNA here is from genome assembly GCA_023653725.1 of Bungarus multicinctus. Taxonomy (NCBI): domain Eukaryota; kingdom Metazoa; phylum Chordata; class Lepidosauria; order Squamata; family Elapidae; genus Bungarus; species Bungarus multicinctus. The sequence continues at coordinate 75,558,007 of CM042834.1, read as the reverse complement.
GTGGTCATTCCACAAAAACTGCGAAATCCCATATTGAAATTATTGCATGAGGGACACCCCGGGGTGGTAAAAATGAAAAGTCTAGCTAGAAGTTATGTATGGTGGCCTGGGTTAGACAAGGATGTTACCGACTGGGTCGCGGGTTGCCAGCCCTGCCAGACTTCCCGGCCCTCACCCCCAAAGGCACCAGCTACTGAGTGGGATCTACCTAGGGGCCCTTGGTCTAGAGTCCACATAGATTTTGCAGGTCCGACTAAGGGACATACCTTCTTGATTCTGGTAGACGCTTATTCCAACTGGTTAGAAGTGAGCCTCATGAAATCAACCTCTTCTGAAGCTGTCATCCGACAGCTCAGTCACTGGTTTGCCACCCATGGTTTACCAGACGTCCTGGTATCTGACAACGGCCCTCAATTCACGGCTACAGAATTTGAGGGCTACCTAGCAAGTTTGGGCATACGCCATGCTTTAACCGCGCCGGCACATCCGGCAGCGAATGGACGGGCCGAGCGCATGGTCCGGTTTACCAAGGAGTCCCTTCTTAAGTTAGACCAGGGCCCTATACAAACACGCATCGACAAGTTATTGTTCCTCCAACACACTACACCTAGTAGCACTACGAACAAAACTCCTGCTGAATTACTTATGGGGAGGAAACTACGTTCCCCTCTCGATAGACTACACCCCACCTACTCTACAGAGAAACCCCTAGATTCTTCAACCAAAGTCCGAACATTCCGAATTGGGGATTTAGTTTACGCTAAAAACCTGGTAGGGCACCCCTTATGGGTGCCAGCCACCATCACACATCTAACCGGACCCCGTTCTTACCGGCTTACCACCGCTGATGGCAAAAGCTGGAAGCGACACATAGACCAACTTCGAACTCGCACCCACCCCAGACCTGGCGATTTTCCTGGGGGGGAAGGGGAACAACCATCAAGCAGTCTGGATAAGGGAAGCCCATTAACAAACAATGACACCCTAACTCACACACACACACCCTCAACTCTAGCTCCGGTCGGGTCGCGCTGCTACGCACCTGATCCTGAAGAACGTCCCGCTGAAACATCTGACAGGGTCGTCGATAATCCAGGCCGAGCAGGGAGCGGCATGGCCACGTCAACTAGCCCAGTTAGGCCCGTTGGTAGTGACGCAGCCGGCTCGACCTGCTCGAAGTTTCCAGGGCCGGAGGCGAGAGGAGCAACAGGTCCTTCCGCACCAGCCGATAGTAACGACGCAACTGAGCCGCGCAGGTCCAGTCGGACTCACAGGAGCCCCGCCTATCTACGTGATTACGTAACATAGGCGCGGCTCCTGATTGGTCAGACTGGACCAAGGAGGGAGGGGTGTTCTGGATTGGTTAATATTTGAAATACTTACTGTTCATTGGTCTACATTCCGGCGGGAGATCCTCGCGCCGTCATTGGTTGGCTTAGGCGCGGGAGCCCTTTAAAAGAAGGGCTGCCGCGCCGCCGAGCCAGTCGGTGTCCTGAGAATAAAACAAAAAGACTGAATCACTATACGTGTGTGCCTCTTCATTGCCGCTCCAAAACAGAAAGAAAGAAAGAAAGAAAGAAAGAAAGAAAGAAAGAAAGAAAGAAAGAAAGAAAGAAAGAAAGAAGAAAGAAAGAAGAAAGAAAGAAAGAAAGAAAGAAAGAAAGAAAAAGAAAGAAAAGGATTGAATCAAACTCAAAACCAAAACCTTAAAAGCTAGGAAAGAAAGGACTCATGTGGGATGTGGTCTTGTTTCTCTTGCAGTGTCAGTGCCTCTTGCCCCATCTCCAACATCCTGAGAATATTTTTAATGTTACAAACTTGCCCAGCCTTAGAATTCAATAATATAAACATTTTTTTCTACTTCTACAGCTGAATTTTCACACTTTATAAAATTTTGGAGATACATTTTGGTTCATTGTGGGTCCCGGTGATGCTCTGTTCCTAATAGATGAATTTTAAATAGAATTCTTTTAATGGTTCAATGGTTCCTGACTTGCCCAAGAGTAAGGGGTTACATGCTGAAAGGAACAGTGATTTAAACATAATTGACACATCTAAATCTTCAAAAAGATTAAGTAAAAAGTTAACTATGTGAAGCTGCCAACTGGAAGTTCTTAAATCTTCTTCCAAAGAATTTTTCCTGCATTTTCGAAGAAAAAAGAAAGGAAGGTCCTTTTAAAAACCCTCCCAAAGTCCAGAAATGTAGCATTAACAAAATCTTATGAAATAGAGGTGCAATTTTATACATGGGGAGATTTTTCCTCCCTCCCTTCCTTTACACACACACACACACACACACACACAGAGAGAGAGATAGAGAGTCTCCAGCCTAACCCTACCTCAATATGCTTTTAAAGCAATGAACCAAATCTCCAAACATTAAAAAAAGCTTGAGAAAGAGAGGATGCAGGAAAAATAAAAGAAGACCACAGAATTCCAACTGACAACATTAGATTATTTAACTTACATATTATCTGTTCAAGTAAGATCTTGATTTTAAGAATATGTTTGGATTTCACTGAGAGTTGATGGTTTGAGTTAAATGATCTGGAATTGTTTTGTTTCTTATTGTTCCTCTGACACTACCCACCTCAGTTTTATATAATGCAAAGAATAAATGAAAAACAGCCTCTGGACATATGCTTTGTCTAACCAGACAAAATGCCTCAGTGTTGATGCTGTGGATATATAAGAGTAAAATGAAAATTTGCCTGATTGTGAAATAACCATCCTAATAGCCCCATGAATGAATTATAAAGGTGCTAACTAGATTACAGTAATTATGTGTTTTATTAAAAGGATTGCTATACATGGGTAATCTTTTTGCAAAAAAAGAAAAAGATGAATCCTATCTATTCTGGCCTATCATCAATACTGTACTGTACTCTGAAAAAACTAATGATGTTCTGTGTCTCATCCCCTAAGTACATTGGACAACCAGACAAATTCTTATAGATTTAATAAGAATTTGTCTGGTTGCCCAATGTACTTAGGAGATGAGACACAGAACATCTGTAGTTTCTATAGTATAGATTTAATACTATGAAAGAAAAGTTTCTTGACTGCTGCTGAGAAAATGTGTACAGCAAAATGCATGCCCTACACAAGGACATCTTTACCAAAAACAGGTGCCATATTTTAAAAACCTATGAAGTATATATACTATGTTCTTACACTTCTATCTTTATATTTTCTTTGAGATACATATTTTAACTGAAATTAATTTAAAAATATAAAAAGTCCATATAAAAAAGAACCATGCTATTGAAGACTCTGTAATATAATTTCAGGATATTTTCAATGTACAATTTCTTCTGAAATTGTACAATTTCTTGTGAAATTCTTGTCAAATGTGAACATTTGATGTATGAGTCTTTATATCTTAATACTTGAAAAATAAATAAATAATTGTGATTCCAAATCTTTTTAAAATTTGCAGTAAATTGCATCTTATAAACTAATTTCTTTTGAATTTAATTTTAAATTTTTTACTAGTTACAAATAGATGAAAATAAACAAGGGCTAAATTCAGCCATTTAGATTAAACTGGTTTAATTTCAAATATTAAATTATTATTATTTCCATGTTATCATCTTTATTATAGTCTTTTATAGTGAAGCCAGTCAGTGATTCTTAAATGTATGTATTTTATATATTTTGAAAGCTTTGACTGAATGTTTTTAAATTTTTCCTTAATGAATTTCAATTTGAACCTACATTTTTAAAAAGTAGAATCTTAATATGTCAACTATCATATGCAATACATTCTTTCTATTCACAGGAAATATCTTTAACAAAAAGGAACTCAACAAGACTCTCACTATTGCTTCATTAATTAGTTATTGGGCGGTTAATAATAGCTTAAAAATATAAAGGAAAAAAACCCAAAGGTATATAAATGAGGGAAAAGAATATTTGGTGAGACTTGTTTGCAAATTACATAACTTAAATATTATGTAATTTGAGTGGTTTTAGAACTTTACCAATAAAGGAGAATATTCGTAGCTCAGGGTTGATGCTTTCTGAGGTTGGTTGTTTTCTTGTAGAGACATTTCATTGCCCATATTAAGTAACATCAACAGTTATTACCATTGTCAAGTAATGAAACATCTGCAAGAAAACAACCAAGTGTAGAGACCACCAAAGACCCATCATTTAGAACCTTAAGAAAACATCCTTTTCTTGTGTTACCTTCTGTCTCTTCTCTTTTCTCTTTCTCTCTCCTTCCCTCCTTCCCCCCCCTCTCTCTCTCCCTCCTTCCCTCCCCCACCCCTAACATTATTCTTAACTTTGTTCCCTCATTTTATTGCCCTAGATTTTAGGGCAGAATTCTCCTCCTCTTTGCATTCTGTTGGAAGTTAAGCCACAACAAATCTGCTTGTTGTTTCCATCATTGCTATCTCTCTGGTCTAACTAAAAGGAACATAAATAACATAAAAAGAAGGGCTGTAAGAATATGGGCATGAGGGTTCCCTATATGAATTTTTACATTCCTGTTTTTCAAGAAAAACTAGAACTATCAGGAAAAGAATTGAATGAATCTGGTTTTTTGGAACGTACTCTCTATACATACTACATATGTATATATATTGTCTGTAAGATAGTTTGGCATAGTTTGGAGAGGCTGTTTGATGTGATGGTTAAGTCAATAGGATAAAAATCAGGAGACTGTGAGTTCTAATCCCATCCTAGGCATGAAAGCTGACTGGGTGATTTCTCAGCCCATCTCACTTTATAGGGATGTTGCGAAGAAAACAGGAGGAAGAAGTATGTATGCTGCCTTAAGTTATTTATAACATAATAAAAGTAGGTTAAAAAATCTTTTAAATTGGCATAAAGTTAGAAACTGGGAAAGCATGAGTTCTACTCCCACGTTAAGCATGAAGTCAGCTGAGTGATCTTGGTCAACTATTCTCTCTCAGCCCTAGAAAACAGGCAATGACCAACCACTTCTGAAATCTTGCCAAGAAAATTGCAGAAACTTGTCCAGGCAGTCACCACGTCTGACTTAAAGATAACACACCCAAGTGCAAACAAACACAGATACACATACATACATGCATAGTAGGGTTCGTAAAGCAGGAGGCTACACATATTTCTAAGAGACAGCTCTAGCTTTACTTTTTACCTTTATAACTCAACCCCTAATAATTTATTTCAATGAACTTTGCTACAATCCTTTTGAATGACTCTAAGTAACATGATTTAAGGTAACATTCAAACTCTTGATTCCATTTTTTCAGATAATTCCTCTATAGATACTTGTTAATCAGAGAAAGAAGCCAATCTCAAATCAATAGAAAATGTGTTCCAAGTCTTGGGAAGTTAATTTCCATTTCTGAATTTAGCAATTGGTGATTCCCATGATATTCTTCTACTAACCAAAAATCAGCCTAGGTTTCTGATGCCCAGGAATAACACCCACCCACCCACCCACCCACCCGCTCTCCCTCCCTCCCTCCCTCCCTCCCTCCCTCCCTCCTTCCTTCCTTCCTTCCTTCCTTCCTTCCTATCAGTTTACAACCCATCTTGTAAAACACAACTCTGGGCAGTTCATAATAGTAAGAACTAAAACAAAAAAGCCCAAGTGTCTGACCTATCATCCCCAATTCCACAAATCCATATGATCCTCAGGCTCCTTATCTATCCAGTTCCTAGGGGAAAGTCCACTTTTTATAGCTTTCCAGAGCAGGGCTCGCCAACCTTTTGGACCTCAGGGACCACCAAACTCATAATTTTAGATCCCAGGGACCACTAACTGGTTCTGTGGCTGTGGCCTAATTTGTGGGTGTGGCTCGGTGGTCATGTGACTGGCTGGGCATGGCTTGTATGTAAATATTATAAATATATAAATATTGAATTTTTTTATTTTAAAAAAGAGCAACTTTTACGCAAAATCAAGCAAAGCAGGCAGGCAGATTGAGTTGCTCATAGAATCAGATTCATTCAGAGATCTATCTATCTGCCACTGGCTAGCTCAGTCTGTCACATAAAATTTGCTCGCAAGCAAACTCACAAAATTAACTCACAACACACCATGCATGTAAATATTGAATTTTTTATTTTAAAGAAACAGCAACTTTTACCCAAAATCAGGCAAAGCAGGAAGATTGAGTTGCTCACAGAGTCATTCAATGATCTATCTATCTATCTATCTATCTATCTATCTATCTATCTATCTATCTATCTGCCATCAGCTAGCTCAGTCTCTCAAATTTGCTTGCTGTGAGTCTGCACTGAATTTACTTGCAAGCAAACCTTCCATTGTAAGGGAGGTTCAATTGTACTTAAAAGCAGAGCCGAAGATCTAAAGACTAGTCGGAAAGCAAGAAATCCAACCGTTTCCTGCTTCCTAGCTAACCTAAATCTCCCAGGACAGAGAACAGATGATGGTCGGAAAAAGGAAAAATAGAAATGTTGCAAGGTAAGGAGTGGGCAGGGAGGGTTCCTGCGGGCCATGTGGGCGGCGCAGCACTTGTGTTTCTGCACAACCTGGATTAATTGCTTTGGGGGGGTGTGCTCTTGAGGTGAGATTTCTCTGCGGCCCACCAAAATTTTCTCACAGCCCACCAGTGGGCCAGGGCCCACCGGTTGGTGACCACTGTTCCAGAAGGTTAAATGGTTGAGGTTCTCCTGGACCCCTTAGGGGAGTGTGTTCCATAGGGCAGGGGTTGCTACAGAAAAGACAAGATTCCTAAGACCTGTTAGATAGTAACAGTTAAGGGATGGGACCTGGTAGATACCCACCTTATGTGGAGCAGGTAGACCACCTCAGAGAGAGATGGTCCCTCAAATAAACCTGACCCCATGCAATGTAAGGCTTTAAAGATAATAACCAGTACCTGGAAAAAAAACTGAGGACTAGTGCAACTCACACAGCAAAGGTGTAACATGGGCAAACCAAGGGCCATCTAGCACTGTACAAACTGCCATGCTTTGTACCAGTCTTCAAAGGCAGCCCCTTATAAAGTTCAAAGCAATGGTCTAACCAGGAATGACCATGGCCTCCCAGTTCAAAAATGGACACAATTGGTGCATAATACATTTGTGCAAAAATCTCTTTAGCCATAGCTGCCACCTGCTTTTCAAGCAAGAGCTGCAAGTCCAGAGGGATTTCTGAATTGTGTACCTGCTCTGTTTGAGGAAATCCCAGCCTACTAAATGTGAAAGGTAACACTGCACCAGACCATGAACAGGAACAAAAAAAAACCTACTTTATCTTGCTAGGGTAGAGTTAAAGTTGGTCCCTCCCCATCCAGTCCCTCATAGTCTCAGGTCACCAGGTCAGCACTAAAACAATGTCAAGGGCCAGATCAAGGGTGGATAAATATAATTGCATATCTTCACATCCTGATGATACTATGCCATCAAAGAAGCCCACTCAGCAGTTTTATATAGATGTTAGAGGACAACAACAGACCCAAGACCTGAAGAACCCTACTTTGCAGGGGCCTAGGGCTTGATCAATCCCTACCCTCAATTCTGATTGAAATTGGCCAGTGAAAAAGGAGAACTGCAAAACAATGCCTCCTTTTCTCAATACCTGAAGCTGGGGTGAGAAGAACACCATGGCTGATGGCATCAAAAGCTGCAGAGATCCCTGGGAGGACCAGAAAGGTCCACATTATGACTTTGGGATTGATGAATAACCAATATAATTATTGCCTACTCATATTCCTATGTTTCAAGCATCTTCCTTGAAACTCTTTAACATTATCAAGCCGACATTGAGCTGGTCACATGAACCCTATTTCCCCAAGTGAGAGTTGGGGAACTGAAAATGCAAAACATTTATACACCGTGGCTCTGTGGTAGCTTACGCAGAAAAATGGAAATGAAGAAAGGGCCCAAAGCTGGTTAGCATGGAGACGTTCTATATTTTTTTTTTGTTCTACTCCTATTCAAGAGAATACTCAAGGTTGCTAACCAATTAACAAAAAAAAGATTCCAAAACTAAAAACATGTTAATATCAATTTTAATTTAATATTAAAAGCCTGGTGAAAAAGAAGCCCCTTTATATACTTTTAAAATGCTGATAGTGGTTAGCATAAGTTCTGAGGAAGTATATTTCACTGCTTGGGAGTAATGCAGAATAGAAGGCCTCTGACACCAGGAACTCCTTCAGAAAGGCTTCTCCTGCAGAGCTTAGCTGCTGGACAGGAGACTAATAAACTCTCTGGAGCTTAAGCCATAAGATCATCTAGTACAGAGATCATGTGATCCAATATGTTACAAATATCCCATGGTTTAGTCTACATTAAGAAAAAGGCAATAAGGTTGCCATCAGAACTGCTCAAGAATACATTGTTTCAGATAATTTACTTATACTTATTGAGACATTTAAAAAATAATTTCCCTCTTATATTTCAATTTGAATATTTTATATTATTATAAAATATTACATGTACTATATCAGTCAGGTTGCAGATACCTAGCTACCAACTGATAAAAATGTATCTTCTTTTGGGACAGATGGGTCCAAAAATGATGGACTGTTATTTCTGTAAACAAGACAAAGGTCAATTCGAGCTGGAAGGAAATGCATGTCTAAGGCCTGGACACAAAAGGAACTGTAGCCAAGGTTTTGGGCTGGATGGGAATTTGAAGTGGGTAAATATGCTGGAAGCTGGAAATAGCCATGGTTGAGGCCTAAATAGAAAGGTACAAGAGTCAGGACTAGGAAGTTTTTGCTGAAACAATGTTTTTACTGTCTTTGCACAGTATGGAAAGCTGAATTCAAGGCAACAACTTTGAGGTTCAGTGAATGAAGGCAATTGACTGACTATGGTAAAAGAACGGTAGCTAGCACACCACTCCTATGGGAGAACAGGTAGAAAAAGAGAAGCTGACAGAAGAAAATAAAACTGTGAAAAGAAGAGGTAAAGGAAAAGAGACCGTGAAAATCCCAGGCAGAGGAAGGAGAAACATCAGCTTGGTGATAAGCTTGTGTGTTTTATTAACTTAGCCTTTGTGATTATTCTGTTGTGTTAAGAGGGAGTTGTGTTGAATTGTGGATAACTCAGTCCTAATATTCCTGACTATTGCTGGTCATAATGCTGAGCCTGTTGGCTTTTGTGGATGGCAACAACTAAAAAGGAACCTCCACTTCCTCTACTCCTCCCCCTTTTCTTCTTTCCCTCTGGGCAGTTTGACTGGGAATAATCAGGGCCATCTTTGATTGCCTATCCCAGATGTGCAAACTGAATCTGAACTACAAGTGACAAAATGATCCCATTCAGTTATTCTAATAAGCAGCAGAGATCCTCAATAACCAGGTTTCCCTAAAGGCCATGATCACTGGGGAACTGCAAATGTTCCTACCTTCTATCTCCTGTTAAAAGGACTATTCTCAATTTGGGAATGGGTTTGTTTGCATGATACATCAGGTTCAACTGTGACAACCAAGTTTTAATCCAGTACCTTCTATGACCTCGAAAAAATTCACAAATCACCATTAGATTATGTTTATAAACAGTTTTGCCCAGTGGTTAAAACACCAGACTAAAAAGTGGGAGGCAATGAATTTAGGTCCACCTTAGCCATGAAAGCCAGTTGGGTGTCTTTGAGCCAGTCTCCCACAGCTCATCCCACCTCACGGGATTGTTATTGAAGGGAAAATAGGAGGAAGGAGGAGTGTGCACTGCCTTGAGTTATTTGTAAAAACAATAAAGATGGGATACAAATAGAATAAATAAACTATGAATAAGCATGTAAATAAACAAGGCCTGTGTAAAGCAGTCTAAGCATAAGTATTATTACAGTGTCCAGGTAAAAAAGCAAACTGGGTATGCCACTTTTACTAAACAGAGACTAAATCTTTTTATTCTATGTGGACCATCCTGTCCCAATTTCTTGCTCTCCAGATACCAGTTTCCACTACACTCTTCAGAATCTGGTTCAGGATGGCTTGTAATCAGTAACCACTTCAGAGAACAAAATTGTCAATTTCTATTTCTAGTTTATTTAGACCAACTTCCTGCAACTTGATACATCTTCTCCTGCTGGTCCAAACTTTATTGGGGCTGCAACTTTCCAAAGTCTAGGTTGGTGAGGCATTCTTTGCACTGCATCCCCGAAGGTTCTGGGAGGAGTCAGATTGGAGAAGACTGACCTGGACCACTAGGGCACATTCTAGCATGGAGCCATCGTTTGTCTATTCTGAGGCCTCAGCAGCTACATTTTAAACAAAACGATGCTCAGTAAAGACAAAAGTAGGAAAATATCCTCTTGTAGAACATTATTTGTGCCAAGGTTCCATGCACAAGTTCCATCTGAGATAGTAGTTTCAGAATAAAAGTATTTTTTGTGATTTGCCCAGGCTTGTGGCAAAATTAAATCTGTTTGTGCAATCTGCTATGTTGCTTCGGTTTTAGTGTGGATATTTTAAAAAGCCCGATCCAATACAACAGAATGCAGCAAGTTAATCCACCATAGGTAGACCCCATCTCTCCACGCCAGCCTATCCTTGAATGGCAACCCTCTGCAGACAAGAGTTTTTCCTCTGGAAAACTAGCACTAAGAGCAAGCAAGCTCTTTCAAGCCAGCAAAGTGCAGGAGCTGGGAGACGGCCTTGGACACAAACACCCCCCCCCCCTTTGCTTGACTGGGGCTTGCTTCTGCCTGCTCAACCGTCGGCAAGGGAGGAGGATTTCGTTGAAGCTGATTCCATTTAAATATATAAATAAACGTATCAAATACAAATAAGGATTAATAAGAAACCGGAGGTCCCGGTTCCCCCTTCAAGCAAGGCTGCTTGCTCCCTGCGGACGAAATTCGCCGGCGAGGATTTCAGGTAGAGCGATCGAGCCAAATCCACCCCTCCCGCTTCAGCCTGTCTGGAGGGGCTTGGGAGCCGCACGGGGGCTGCCAAGAGTGTTGTATGCGTTGAGTGCCCTGGGAAGCTTTGGCTCGCAAGTCGCAACTCCAATGGCTGCTGTACAAAGCAGGTGGCGGGGCGGGGGGGGGGGGAGTGCCGGGCGGGGGCGCCTGCATTCTGCTCCCAGGCGAAGCTGGAGCTGCACACGGAAACGGGAAGGGAGAACCACGCGGTCAAGGCCCGCCGCTCTTGACCGATGTCAAAGAGCTGAAGCGGCTGCGAAGAAAGCGGGGGAACCGGAGCCTGGTAACTCTGGGCCGTCGTTCGGGGTCTGCACCGCACCACCTCCCGCCGGAGTTGGGGATTCGGCTGTGGTGGCCACGCTGTGGCTGGTCCCCTGCGAGGCTCCCCGGCCGCCCTTGCCCCACATAAAGACGAAGCAGCGTTGCCGAAGGCAACAGGCACGCAACGTTCTCGCTGGCCCCGGAGACCAGCTGCGGCAGCGGGGGTGGCCCTTTCAGCGCCCGCAGCGGTAGAGCTGGCTTCTCTCCCCAAGTCAGGCGGGAGAAGCTTCATCCAATCTGTGGGGAGGAAGAAGGACAGCACCCAAGCTCACTGCTGGGCAAGCCATTGGCTGGGGAGTGGATCTCCCTCCCCCACCCTTGAGGGTTTGGGGAGCGGCCTGGTTTCGTTCTGTAGAGGAGACCCTGGCCCCACGGTTCTCGGGGGCAGTGTGGCCCTGCTCTCGTCTCTGGTGCGGGAGGAACAGAATCTGGCCCCCTTTAGGAGTTGGCGGGGGCCAAAGGCATCCAGATCTCTCGCCACAGCCCAGCCATTTATTTAAGGAGAGACGGCTCCCCTCCCTTAATCGGCGAAGGAGGTGGGGCGGGAGGGGCGGCTGAGAGAGAGAAAAAAATAGCGACGGAGCTTTTCTTCACTCGCCACCCCATTGTTGGCCACGAAGAGGGAACAAGTTGACCTGCTCAATTTCCCTCATTGTTTGGGGCGCGAATATGGGGGCGGCCTGGCTACATCCTGCTCCTAATCTCAGGGGAAGAAAGCCCACCCGGTTTTCCTCTTCCTCTCCCCCTCTTGAAGCGGAATAGGTTTACGAGGTCGCCCAGGCGCCCTGGCCAACCCCAGGGATGTGGTAAGGCAGCTCCGACTCGGCGGCACCACGTGCCCCGGAGAGAACCCCAGGACGGCCCTAAGCCCGGTTGGCTGGTGGTCACGGGGCGTCAGGAGGACTCCCCCCTCCCCTTATTTCAGGCTGGCAAGGGAAGCGGCGGCTGCCCAGCGGGTGGGTGGACGAGCTGAACAGCCACCATCTTTGCTCGCTCGTGCTCTCTCCCGCACCGCTTGGCGGGGGAGCTAGCCAAGGCCTGGCCTCGCAGGCGGCGCCCTGCCTGGGGTGGCTTGGTACGAAACGACTTGTTTAGGCTGCGTGGAAGGACGGGCGCTGGCGCTGGCCGCGAGAAAGGCAGGGCTTGTCCAGCGCGGACAGAGAGGAGAGCTGCGGCGCCATGTGCCGTAGGAAGGAAGGGAGGGAGGCCGAGGTTAGGCCGGGCAGGATTGCTCGCCCACAACCAGCCCTCGGGAAGCAGGCTAAGGAGGTAGTCAGTGGAAGGAGCAAGAGGTGGGGCAGGAGGGGCTGCAGCACTGAGCACTAGGGGGCAGCGACAAGCACACAGGGCCGTGTGGTGCCCAAAGGGGACAGGAGCGGGTGCGCCCGCTCTGATTGGATAGCGCCGCGTTTGCAGCTGCTGAACCCCAAGAGTCAGTCAGGGGGCGCGCGCGAGCGCGCACGGGGGGGGCAGCAGTAGCGGCGGCGCGCCTACAGCGGGGGCGCGCCTGAGCGGAAAAGAGCGAGCAAGCAAGCAAGCTAAGCGCAAGAGGCCGGCAGGCTGCTGTGCTGGAGTCGGAGCGGGTAGGGGCCGGAGGAGCCAAGTCGGCTCTTCGTTTTGGCCCCGCACTGAGGGAGGGGGCAGGTAAATTTCAGGAACGACTTCCCCGTTCTCCAAAAAGGCTTTAAAAGCGTATTCGGCCAAATTCCATCCGGACATGGCAAGGGCGCTGCAGCCCACTCCAGATGGGCCTTTGCAAAGGGGAGGGGGGAGAATCCTTGCTAGCTTCTGTCGGGCCTACTAGGGAAGCCGGGCGATAGGAAAAGGAGGAGGGATGAAAAGTCCAGAAGCCTTTGCTAAACCGTTCACTCTGTAGCAGCTGGGAGCTTTCGGGGAGGGGGGGGGGGGGAGTGCGGAAAGGCCAGACCAGGCCTGCTCTGCTCTGCGGTGCTCCCGGCAAGCAACAGCAGGATGGATGCTGCCCTTGTTTTGAAGGCAACGTCAGGTTGTGGCGATTAGGAGGCAACGTTGCTGGGAGTGGAGAATCGGGGGAAGGAGTCCGCACCCGGCTTGTTAGACGTTCTGTGGCCTCCGGGCCAGAACAGGAGGCGGCTGTCGGGCCTTTGCCGCGGCAGCGGCCGCCGCGAAAAGGAGGAGGAGCAGGAAGAATGGCTGCCATTTTGGAGAACAAGGCCATGGAGGGCTTGGCTGACCCCATTGTTGCTGTGTTTACTTCACAGGTTGATGCCCGCCTTACAGAATGGATCAGGCCTGCGAAGTGAGCAGGAGGGGCTGCCTGCTTCCTTTCGCCACTCCTGTGGGGCTAGACGCGCTGGAGGAGGAGGACGGGGACAGCAGCTCCTATGTGGGGGAGGGTCGGAGCGGTAGCCCCGAGCTCCCTAATGGGTGCCCAGTGGGGGTCCCTCCAGCAGCGTCGGAGGCTGCATTCGGCCAGGAACCTTCCTCCTGTTATATCCCACTGCGCAAGCTGCAGGATTTGGCCTCCATGGGCAATGCTGAATATTTGAATGGCTCAAAAGATGGCTCTGATTCCTTGCAGGAGCTGGAAATGAACGACTCCAGCCGGGACTCCCTGGAGCTTTGCAGTTCGTCGTTGTCTTTAGATGGCTCCAGAGACTACCCTCTGCAGGATTCTGCCAGGATTCTGGATTTTGACTCTTTTTCTTCATCCGAGGAAGACAAGGAGGTGGATTCAGAAGCCTCGTTCATCATCACAGCTGAGGAAAATCCAGAGGAAGAAATTCACTTGAGGATGGAAAATAGAGCTACAGCCACCTGCAGTAAGGAAACCAACTCTGAAAACAGGGCAGACCTCCATGTAGGAGACTGCATAGAAATTAGACCCAATGAGACCATTTCTGCCCTCTTATCAAGCCCAGTTTCTTCTCCACAGCATGTACAAAGTAATTCTTACCAAGAGTCTCCTATAGGGAGCAGGACTGAGAAAACGGATCTACTCTCAATGCCTTATTTACCTGGAGATGCTGATCTAAGAAAAGAAAACCAATTCAGTCTCATGAAAGTGTCTGAAAAGGAAGATCCAAATCCGACTCCCAACACCTTAGGAAACTTGATAGAAAGGCTTGAATCTTCAATTACTGCAAATCCACCAACTCCAGGATTACCATCTGTAAGCAGCCTTGGGGTACCAAATAAGTTTTCTGGAAATGTATTTTACTGTGGCCACCTGCTGCTGTAGAAAAGCACAAATAGAGGGAGGAAGGTTAGTCAGTTATGGGGCAGCCTTCTGCAACCTGGTGCCCTCCAGATAATCTTTTTTCTTAGAACCATTAACTGTCTGACTAGGATGCTAAACTTTAATTCATCTGGAAGGTGTTAGATAGACTGAAGAAAGTTGTTATGGGGCAGATTTTTCCATATATCTGTTTATATGTTTCAGATGAAAATTGAAATGGGTATGATTTAGTAAAGTGAATAATACAAATGTAGCTTATTCTGCCTGGCACTCTATAATCAAAGTTGATATATTGAAAAGTAACTTATTACAGAAGCAGGATTGAAACTGTTATTTTTTTCTTCTTCTATAGGAATTCTCACCTTTTCTTGCTTCTTATTGACAACCATTTGCCAGAATTGGGATGTGATATTTTATAGTTTATTTTTAAAAATTATTATTTTATTTTTTTAAAAAAATCATTTACAACATTTTCTTCTTTCTGCTTACAGTTTCAATTATTGGTATAAATCTGATATTTTAAAACTGCTTTAAAGCCAAAGTATTCTTTGGATAGAACATTTGTCTATAGAATTAATTTCTAGAGTCTATATAATTTCTGAGTGTAGATTATCTTTAAATAAATGAAAAATAAACCAGTTATACGAACTAAAAAGTTATTCTTGCATTTCTGACATGATTTGCAAGGTTGGTAGAACTGTTTCATATAAAGGTCTCACTACAAGATTAATAGCAAAAATAATGAAAAGTGTAATTTTGAGCATTTCTTTTGCACAGAAACACATTTTAGATGCTTGCTGTCAGTTTTGTCTTTTTAGTGCATATACATATGATATAACGAACTGACATGTGGAATACTATACATTGTATAGTATACATGTGATGTCAACAAGTGTCATATGCCTGGTAGCCATAATTATATATCAGGATAAAATAACATGCATGAAGCAGGGGGAAATATGTTATTTTAGTAAAATTAGTAAGGTTTAACTTAAAAAGTAGGTTTGAAGATTACATTTTTGTAGGTATAAGAAGTTGATCTATTCGTGGGCTGGAGTTGATTGGGAATCACAGAGCTATGACACGGATAATACTTGGAATCAAAAGTTTACTGTTCAGGAATAATTTTGCAAATAATTATGTTTTGCTGTGGCCCTGTATTCATTGCTCAGAGTGGAAGTATTAAAGAATAAACACAGGGATTGGATTAAGAATTGTGCTGAAAAATTATTTTTATTGTGGTTGGTTTGTAAAGGTTTGCTGTGGCAGTAAAATAGAAAAAAGTATGATATAAGAGTAATAGAACGATTCTGCATTTGCCCATTCCGGAGTATGTTCCATGTAATTAAATGGAACCTATTTCTAGGTAAATGAGAAAGGGATTGCGAACAGTGGTCTGGTGCACACATGCACACATATACATGCCACCTCTAAGTTTGGACATGATGTGGTGGGATTTTTTGAGTTTGCTTGGTATGCGAATCAGGCTATTATAAGCTTTTGTGTGGATGCAAACAATGTATTCGTACCAAATACTGCTATAAGAATTGTTTTATCTTCAACTGTAACATTGACATACTGTTCATATCTATTGTTACTTTACTGAAGGCTTGATAATCCAGGAGAAAAGTTGTTGCATCTAAAAACAGCAGCTAACCCAATAATTTTTTTTGCAGCAGGATTTATACTTCATTGCATGAAGTGGTTATTTCAATTATTGTGCACATATAGGTGTGTGTAAACATTTTGCACAATATAAACAAGAATAGTTCTTAAAGCAGTCATCCAGTTGAAGCAACCTGAATTATACGAATTGGGTAATTTTTTATATTTGTGGCTAGGTGAAATTGATCTAACTAAAGAACCTTATCTGTTGTTTTAAATAAAGCAAGCATAATCCTACAAGAGACATTCTCTCCTATGCAAGGCCAAACAAGAATGTCTCTGAAGTAGTTATTTTATGATGTTGCTACTATTTGTAACTGTTTGCATTAAAACATTTGGCTTTTTGTTTAAAGTAAGGTGCAAAGGACAAGCAATGCAAGAGTTAGTCATAGGAATATCGCTGTCCTGAATATAATTACAAGTTTCATTTCCAAATCACTTTGTGTCTATTGTTTTGAGTTGGGATCTCTGTTCTCTTAAGCCTTCTAAGTCTGAGTGTCCATGATTAGGTTCTATGGTAGTTATTGCAAAATATGAAACATATTGGATGAACATTGCTTGCTTGTGTGAGATGCTGTTGAGACAGAGAAAAGTAAGAAATCTTTTTTTAAAAAAACTTTTGTCTTTTAGAATTAAATATTACAATTTCTGTTTTAAAATGTTTTGGCTAAGATTACGTAAATCAGTCTAAAAGTATGTTAGCTTATTGAATCACTTTTGTGAGTTTATATATTAACAATAATAAACCAAGTAAATTCTATACAGTTACCGATATTAGCAATCTATAACAAACGGTAGTTTCCTCTTTCGTTCAATTGAAAGTAGTATTTGTCTAAGAAGAGTCAATAAGGCTTAAATTATGGTTAATGGCGTGAGTTCTCATACTTGAAAAAAGTGGAAACCTTTATTCCTTGACTTACCACCATTTGTTTGTAACTTTTGTTAGTGACTATTTGAAGTTATGATGATCCCTCACACTTATGGCCATCTTAGTGTCCCTGCAGTTACATGATTTCAGTTTGGATGCTTGGCAACCAGCTTACATTTACAACAGTTTTATAGTGTCCTGGGCAAAGATGGTATTCAGCAGGTTCTGACCAGTTCTGGAGAACTGGTAGCGGAAATTTTGAGTAGTTTGGAGAACCGGTAAATCCCACCTCTGACTGGAGATTTTACAGTATCCTTCCCCTGCCACGCCCACCAACCCACACCCACAGAACCGGTAGTAAAAAAATTTGAATCCCACCACTGGTCCTGGGTCATGTGATTGCCATTTGTGATCTTCCACCACAGCTTCTGACAAGTTAGTGAAGAAGTTGGCAGGGTAGGTCACAGATCACAATCATGTGATGCATCACTCAACCACAGCAAAAAAATCATTGTGGTCATGATTCTTTGCTTTATGACCACACTGCTTAACATATTTTCCAGTTCCAGTTATGGTCATAAGAAGAGGACTACTTATAGCCTGTGACAAACTGGAAATGGGATCTTTACGCTTATATGGAGCTTAGGTGACCGCAGAAGCATGTGACCTCTAGTGTTTCAGTGGGATACTAAAAATCACTATTACTTCAAACCTCAACCCCTTCTAGTAAACTCATAGGTAGAACTCATAGGTAGAAGGTTGCGTTTCTGTGTAGAATAACAGTGGATATTTTCTGCTGCAAAAAAGAAAAAATAATTTGATGATTTATGGACTTGATGATTGGAAAGGGTCGATTATGGAAAGAAAGAAACTTCGATATAACCTTAGTAAGAAAGGATGACTTTTTTTATTCTTATAACTGCTGCTAAGTGGATTAGAAACCACTTGTTTATTATTTTTGTTTCCTCGTTTCTACTTCATTTATTTTTTCTTTCCTATTATTTTTCTCTATTTCTCTAACTAAAAATTTGTACTGTTTTTATTCAGAGGAAAATCAATCCATCTATCGTACCTATCACCAAAAATGGGGATCTGGCATGTTCTTGTAGCTGGGGGGGATGTGTAGTCTGTGCCCCTGGGAGATCCCATCTCAGGTTTCTTTGGGCAAAAATTTCACTTAGGTCATCTTTTCTGCATCTATTTCTGTATTTACTACCACTCAAATTATGAAGGGCTTTCTAAAAATAAATTGTTTCCATTCTACCCCACATAATCTGCCGATAACATGAGACCTTCTGACAAACATAATGGACAGGTAAAAATAATTTTGTGGGTTCATGCTAAATATATTAATAGCACACTTATTGTAATGCAAGTAAGTTTTAGTTGTTCAAAATCAATCACCATTATTTACAAAATAATTGTTGTAGTCACCATTATTTACAAAATAATTGTTGTAGTCAAAGAAAAAATGGAATAGCCTTTTAATTAATTTAAAGCAATAATATTTATTATAATGTAGACTGTTTCTTAAAATGTGATTCTAGGAACCCTGAGTGTCACCTTAAGACCTCTTAAGGGTCTGCAACATCAAATTAGCCAGCCGATGTTAAAAAATTATATCCAAGGAAGTATCTTGTCCCAATTTCATCAACTAATCCCATGATGGCGAACCTATGCCGGAAGTGGCACGCAGAGCCATTGCTCTGGGCATGCCAGCTGTTGCTCTTCCAGCTGGTCTTTGCGTTTGCAGAAGCGCCAGAAACCGGAAGGGCAGCTCCCCAGCGCACATGCATATGCCAGCCAGCTGGTCTTTACATGCACATGCATGTTAGAAACCAGAAGACCAGGTGGCTGGCGCACAAATGCGTCCCAGGAAACTGCTCTTCCAGTTTTTGGTGCATGCATACGTGCTCCCATTTCGGCACTCAGTGCCAAAATGGTTCACCATCACTGAACTAACTGCATCAGATCAGGCAGGGAAGGTATGTTACCAGCCCAATCGGTTAGAGAATTTTGACTGGCAGGACCTAGATAAAAAGCCTTTTCCGCTGTTGCCATCGCCCTATATAAAATATTTTGCCTCCAGAGATGAGATTGTACCCAGCTTTTTAACCTTTCAAAAGAGTATAAAGACTTCGATTTGCTAACTGGCATGGGGATTGAAGAGTCACAGGTGACCCTGAGATTGGTTGGTGATTTGAGGCATTCCCTCTTGTCTTTTAAATTGCCTTTTAAGCTTTTGTTCTTATTTTGTTTTCCACTTTTGTTTCCATTCCACGAGTCATGGTGGCACAGTGCTTAGAATGCAGTACTGCAGGTTAATTCTGCCGACTGCCTGCAGTTTGGCAGTTTGATCCTGATCAGCTCAAGGTTGACTCAGCCTTCCATCCTTCCTAGTGGGTAAAATGAGGATCCAGATTGTTCACTTTGTAAACCTCTTAGAAAGGGCTGTAAAGCACTATGAAGCAGTATATAAATCTGACTGCTATCGCTATTGAGGTTTTCAGTTAAGTCTCTTTTACATAGGTTTTATGGTTTGTATCTGTAAACCCCCAGTAACCATCCAGAGTCACTTGGATAGTGAGGTGGGCAGTATCTAAATTTGATAAATTAATAATGCAATTTTAAAGTCCCATCAAACAATCAGTGTGGCAGTGTGACACCAATTGTGTCAGTTTTAGTTTTTAATATGATACATAAAGATAAAAGTAACCCATACAAACAAAAACTCATTTGGGAATCATCCATAAATTTCAGAAGGGAACAGGGTCCTGAGGGCACAAACCTTAAGAAACACTGATACAATCATTTTGTATCATCGATTGTATATAATAAAATAGTTTGCCCCTAATTTCAATATATAGCAAGAATGTTTCAGGTAGTCTGGCCTATCTGTAAAAGTGACTCAGAGACAAATAAATCTACCTGCTAAATGTTTCCTTGATAGTGTCTTTGCTCTGGGGTCCTTCTTGATGTGTTGGATTAAAAGAATACTCCGCCCCTTTGCTGTCCTAGATTCTGGTGTATTCTTGTGATGGCCTGAGAGCCTTTTAAGAATGTTTTTTTTCTTTTAAAGAGGTAGTAACTAGGAGAAGAAACTGGCTGTGTTCCCCAGAGCAAACCTTAGTGAAGCTCCTCCACCCATTTACTGGAGGACTCTCCTTGGGCAATCAGTTATTTTTGTTCTTGCAAACTGTGCGATAACACAACACCCACCCACCCACCCACCCCGCTTCGCACCTCTATGGTTTAGGAAATGTTGAAATCACAGAAGAGAGGTAGTGCCTAAACTAGACTTTTTGCCAGACTGGTGGTTTTCCCAATAAATGTGTTCGATCTCGGCTCCCATAATTCCCAGCCAGCAGGGTATTAGGCTGAGAATTAGGTCTAATGCATCTGGAGAGGTTCTTGGGAGGATTTGCTCATCCTGTGGAAGTGTGGGGAAACTAACTTGTATCTTAGGGGGCTTGATACTATATAATACAGTGTAACCTTCAGAGAGATTATCTTCATTGTTTTCAGAGAAATGCAATGTATCTTTATAGCAGTATTCCTTATGACAGACAGAACAATCCAGGCTAGACCTGGAAAACATAATGAATTTAGGGATTGATCCAGAACGTTCCTTTCACGGAGACCTGGCTCCAGTGACAGCAAAATATTCAATTCTGAAATATTTCTAGTCCTCCATATCTGTGTTTTAAGAGGCATGGGGTTTTCTGGGGATGCTAAAAGGAGCAAAAATTTCTCTCTTACCTCTCCCCGTATGCTTTAGATCAGCGGTCTCCAACTTTGGCCACTTCAAGAGTTGTGGACTTCAACTCCCAGAATTCCTCAGCCAGTTTTGCTTTGCTGGCTGAGGAATTCTGGGAGTTGAAATCCACAAGTCTTAAAGTGGCCAAGGTTGGAGACCCCTGCTTTAGATTATTATTCCATAAATGAGATGCATGAAGCTCTCTATTTTATGGTTGTACACCAGTGATGGCTAATCTTTTCCTATGTCGCATGCCAAAACTGCGCTCGGGTGCTCGCATGCCTGCACCCATGATGCAATGCATACGCAGCCCCCCCACCCCTCCTGCACATGCACGTGAGATTCCCTGCACCGTATGCCTCTGCATGTGTGCTTGATTCCCCATGTGCCTCACCCCCTGTGCATGCATGTGCATCTCCCATGCATGTGTCTTCCTCCGCGCATGCACAGTGGGGCTCTTCCAGGCAACCTCTTGCATGCCAGCAGAAATAGCTCTGTGTGCCACTTCTGGCATGTGTGCCATAGCTTCGCCATCACAGTTGTACACAAACTTAACAACTTTGTTCATTGTGTTTTTCTTCACTAGTAAGTAAAATGGCTTTTTAAGTTCACAAGACATGTGTTTAATTCATCCATTTTCAGTGGCTATTTTTAGTTTGCTTATCACAATTTGTTGAAAATCATAAAAATTGGTGAAGTGAGGCATCTATTATTAAACATGTTGTTTCTTATGTCTTGTTCCATAAATGACCTTTCTATCAGTCAATAGAAACTTTTGCTGAAGTAAAATAATGTTTTTTAATATACTTTCCTCATTGTGTTAAATGAAAATGAGAAGAAATGTGGTACTTGAGTCAATTAAGAAAATTAAAGATCTGTACCAAATATATCAGTTCAGCTGCACTGAGATGAGGATCATTTCAACCGGTTAGGACCTGATTAGGAGACTAGGGTATGGGTTACTACAAACCTTCATTTGAGAGTAACCAGACAAAAATATTGATAGCAGGCATGGCCTTCTGCTTCACACAAGTATAAAAACATCTATGACATGGACAATATATATTCATGCACAATTTTTGGACAAGCCCATGAATGCACAACACACACACAGTTTGTTACAGATAGGCAAATGTTTATATTCAGAAAAATACAGGGTATTTCTTGGAATATTTTTGTGGGGAGAAACACAGTACTTTTGGTCATAGGCCATTTAATAATTGGAATTAGAGCTCAAGTTGTACTTAGACAAAGTTAGCAGTACTTACTAAAATATTGCTTCCTTTCTCATATTCACATAAGCAACATGTTTCAATAAATTAGCTCCTGCACAAAATTCAGTAAAGTATAAATTTCTTCAGAGAGTGGGTGACTGAAGCACCAACCTAGAAACTGGGAGACCATAATTTCTAGTCTCCCCTCAGCCAGCTGGGTAATCTTGGGTCTGTCAGTTTCTTTCAGTCCTAGGAAGCAAGCAATAATAAACCACCCCTGAAAGATTGTGCCAAGAAAATTGCAGGAATCTGTCTTGGCAGTCACTAGATAGTCACTAGGAGTGAAGACTGACTCAAAGGTACCAAATAATCATTTTCTTTATGCCTAAAATGGGATATATAATTAGTATAAGACAAATTTAATTGTGCAGTTAAAGAAAGAAATAGTTCATCGTTTAACAGGCCAACCTCCAAAGAACATCGTTCAGCCCAGTGAGTTAGTGCAGTCAGGTTAACACATGGATTAGATATGAGTTGAACTTGAATTGAATATTAGTAGTCTTTGATTTATTACTGTAATTGAGACTGGAATGACAGTCACAAGTCTTTGCTGTTATACAGTAAGTTAAGATATCATATAACTGGATTTGAAGTTGTGACTTTTTTCCCCCGACCATCAGAAAGCGAACGTGGCAATGTTTAAAACAAATGCATTTTCCCCAATAAATATTTTTTGCTGGAAACTGGAAGTAAGTGCAGGAAACTGACAAAAACATTATAAAATGCAGTCTGGTATTCTAGGGTGACTTCCTGCTTTGCTTCTGGCTTGTGTAAAGTTACCAAAAAAAATCTACAAATTGATAACTTTAAAATAACATATAGCACACCGAACTAATGGATAGCTAATTGTAGTAAGCCAGTACTTGTTCCTAATATAGAAAATGTGTTTAAAGTATATTTCTATTTTTTTTTCCAAAAAACCCCCAAATATTTAATGTTCAATTCCTCAGCCTTCTTTTTTCTTGTCTGACTTTTTATATTGTTGCAAGCTTTCTAAAATTACGGGGAACAAAAACTAGTAACATCTCTTAGTGACTTAGAATATTTTTTTTCTATTGTTACTTATTAACATTGGAATGTTTACTGAGAAGAATTATGACCCAGAAGATTACCTCATTGCATATGTACACTAAATGACTAAATTAATTTCATTCTTCTTCTGTTATTAAGGCCAAAATGAATGGATTAATTTGAAGACAAAAGGTTGCTTTTCACTGCTTTTGGAAACCAGGTAGTATCAGTCCTGGTTAGTATTTGAATGTGAGACCTCAGGGAAATTTTAGGGTTTTAGGCTAGATTAAGACATTGAAAAAAATACCCTGGAAGCAGGAAGCAACGACACACTTCTGTATGGTTGCTAGGAAAACTCTATGTATATTAACTAGAATCAAACTCAATTTGAAAGAAGAATTTACATGTAAACGAGTTAGTATTTGAAGAAACAGTAGTTAAAATGTTACGCATTTTCCTTTCTAAAACTTCCTTTGAATAGCAGAGCTTTTTCTTCATAACTAATTAAACATGACGGATGCGGCTGGCAATTTTATGCTTTAGTTTTATTGTTGTCAGGACCCTTTCTTCAATCTCATTCATCTTCTACTTCAGCTTACGATTTTTACTTCCTACTTTACCTTTTCTAAGAAGTCAGATAGATCTGCTTTCTTGTAGACATTGGTGATCTTCATGATGATGGTCTTGTATTCAGCCCCATTTTCCAATTTTTTTTCAGATGCGGTCATAGAGTATGGAAGGTGGCTGTTCCATGCTTTGGCAAAACAGATATAGACAACATTTTTTTCAGGTCACAACATATAAGTGTCTACATAAGTAAAATAGGAAAAAAGGGAGGGAGGACTCCTCATGATAAAGAGTGGAGTCATTTTTTTCCCAGCAGTGATACCTCCTTTATCGGTAGGAAAATGTATGATAGTATGATAGTGAAATCATGACATTTATTTTACAAATGGAAAGGAATTTGCTGATATAAATTGGAGACTGTATTACAATTAACTAGGCTATGGAAATTCATTTTTATTCTCTATTTTACTAAGAGAGCAGTCCAGACTACGCTGTTAAAAAAGATAAAAACATCCACATCCACTTCATTTACAACAATGAATACAATGTGTGAGGGGAAACTAGCATTTTAGTGCATTATAGTCAAGGAGAAAGAAAGCTAGAGAATGTGATATTAGAAAGAAAGTACTCTTAGGTATGCAGAATGGAGTAATTGTCTGGTTTCCATTTTGTAATAAGGATTAAAAATCAGAAAATATAATAGTAGATTACACTGGCTTTGAAAATCTTGGAAATCTTGTTCTCTTATAAACGTTAGTTGTGGCTTATGTTGCAGCAAGAAATTTGAGAGTGCAAATAATGGCTATATAATGCATAGCCACCATTTTACAATGTACAATGTATTTTTAGTATACTGAGGAGCTAAGATTAAAGTCATTGGCATCATTAATAAATGCTGCTACTTATTAAATAGATTTTTATATGGCCACCTAACTCACACTCAGTGACTCCACCCTTTCAGTGCTGTAGAATGCTGCCAAAAAACAGAAGTCCAATTAATTATAACAGAAACCAACCAAAGTCCAAGAAAAAAAAACGATCAGAATACACAGAGCTTCAAGGAGGGCTCAGAATCTATTGAACTGCTTTGCTTCCTGCAAAGCTTTCATCATTGAGGTCTGACTTTTATCCCTTATGGGAGGGGCAATCACCTCCCAGCCTTACTCCAAAGTCGCCCCCTCTGCTTCAGCTGTTCTCACTTTCTAGCAGCTCTGCGCATATGCGCACTGGGAACAGGCTCCCCGGGATCCTCTGCTTCGCTGCTGCCAGACTTTGAAAGCTCAGAAGGCAACACCCCACTCCCAGATGGTCCTGGTCCCATCCCTGCATCGGATGCAGGACCCTCGTTTGAGTCCTCTCAAGACTCCATGACTGGTCCCCTTTCTTCCTCACTGTCCGACTCCACTGCCATCTGCACCGGCTGCCGGTGAACCACAACACAAGCTGGCACTGTTAAAAATCAATATAAACCCCCCAGAAAACACCACCACCCCGCACCCAGCACCAAGAAACCTGATCATACGAGCCACTTGATTGATTCTGAATCATCCTGGAGTCCTCAGGCACATTGATAGTCTTCAGGGCCTTCCAGAAAAGTAGCAAGGAGGGGACCAACCTTATTTCTGAGGGAATGACATTCCAAGGAGGGAGTCACTGCAGGGAAGGCTCTTCTAGGTCCCATCAGGTGTATTTCCTTAGTAGATGGGACCAGCAACATACCCTGCCTTTCCACTCTGGTGGGTTGGGTAAATATATCCAGGGAAAGGAAAATATTTACAGGAATATTTAATTTTTTACATGCACAAAAATAAAATTTGATAGGAACATTATTTTCATTTATTTCTGTTATTAATCATGGTGTATGTCTAATCTGGCAGCATTATTTATGTAATGATCCTACCATTTGTGTCTATTACAGCATTAAGCACTCATTATTTTGGGGTGTATTTTT
Organism: Bungarus multicinctus; assembly: GCA_023653725.1. Lineage (NCBI taxonomy): Eukaryota > Metazoa > Chordata > Lepidosauria > Squamata > Elapidae > Bungarus > Bungarus multicinctus. Next base: position 75,532,536 of record CM042834.1, on the reverse strand, counting down.
TAAAAAATCAAGACATAATTTGTTGGCTGGAGTGTGATGTTTTCTTTTATGTATTGTTGGAACAGAAAATACAGAGAGAAAGTACAGTTATTTAATATATACATCAATCCTTCTCAAACTGGTTGTCAGAGTTCTGATGGATGTCTAATTAAATAATTAAATAAAAAAAATAAAGTTGTCAGATGTTGGACTACAAATCTACAATTCACATCTTGCAGGGACTTGTAAGGACACTACACAAGATAGCAATATGCAATACAGGAAATCAACACATGAAATTATAGGAAATTTACAACAAAAAGTGTTCATATACTCTGATAATATTGCACATACCAGTTTATAGATAGTAGAATTTTGGGATATAAAATATTAAGAGTTTTCAAGTGTCTTGCTGGCTCAGTTAGGGGATAATTCAGAAAATAAATTTGTTAGCCTTTTTTGTCAGGTGTCTCGTTTTTTATCTTTTTCTGCATTCCAAGGTGCTGGAGTTTTTAAGAGATTTTCCTTTTATTTTTTTCATCTAAATGTTACTTTAAGAAAATTCTAGTATTTCTGTAGAAAAATATAGTCTTTTCCAAGGCAAGGTGTTGCATGAAAATAGTATTTATAGTGAGACTTCAACTTCTACCTGAACTTCTCTCTCTTGTTTTGGTGGTAAAGAGTCTTAAATTTGATTCCCATAAACGTATCTATCTTTATGTGTGAAGATAATTTCTGGTGCTTCTGCTGGACAACCATGAAAAGTTGATTTTTTTTTTAAAGTATTCATTGGGCTGATGTATAAATTCTAAACCAGGTGCTGCACAGTTAATTTTTGAAACCCTATATGTGGCTATGTCATCTTGCACAGCACTATTGCAACTAGGGGAGTAATAACAATGCTAAGATTCTTTACATGGGCACCAGTAAATTGGATACAGCTGTATATTTTATATTCCATTATGTTAGTACTGAATACTAGCTTTTTCTCTCTCTGCAGTGAGAAGAAGTTCTATTGTGCCCTTTTTAAACATCATTATGCGGGGGTGAGAATTCCTGCTTGATTTATTGTTAGATTAAGCTTGGAGTTAGGCATATTAAATAATGAATGGAAAAAAAGAAAGGTCCTAAATTTATAAAAGGATAACCGCAAACCATTACTATATTATTACTGATTGAAACAAGTTTTCCATTTCCTGTTTTCTCACTAGTGTTATTTAATTATGAATCTTAGATTCTGGAAAAGGTCCCTTTGCTCTTTAGCAACAATGTGTTGCACAAATATGCCAACATGTAGCTTTTCTTTCATAAAGGAATATAGTGTTTTAATTTTATTGTAATTTAGTTTAACCTTAAATCAGTTGTAATTTTTGTTTCTCTCTTCTTCCCTTTCTGATTCTGACCTCCCAACATTCCATTCAAAAATTAAGTGTGATACTCATTCCAAGAAAATACAGTACTATCATTTTGTATTATGTCTGAACCATGTTGTTATAGGAAAATAAAATATTTTTTTCTAGGTAAATAAAATTTCATACATTTTAAACAATGAAGCAAAGCCATTGGGGGTGTGAGTCAAAATACCCTTTACAAAGACATTGTCTTACCATTCTTTACTTTTATAATGCTGATAAGAGTTGATCCCCAAAGTCTAGCAAATGAGACAATGAAGAAAATAAAATAGTCCAGATTAGGTTAAAATTGTTTTGACTTCTTTGAACTTTTGAAATAACAGAGTTGCTCACAATATAAAGCAAATTAACACAAATTTAATGCAAGTCAGAGTTTCTATAAAAGGGATAAGAGAACTACAGCTTCCTACTCTTGTGAAAGGTCACAGAAAGTAAAATTCCGCCATGTTTTCCGTTCTTATCTTTTGGGAAGGGTGATAGGGAATATCTTAAAACAAGTAGGACATTTAAATTTTTGTTCTGTAGGTTGGCATTTTGCGCCCTATAATATATATATAATAAGGCTAACCCAGGATTTTAAAAACATATACCGTACTTTTCAGACTATAAGACGCTGCAAACTGTAAGATGGCACCCAGTGAAAACAAGGAAAACAAGAAAAAAATTGCCTCTGCCTCCCAGCAATTTGCCTCCTTGCAGCAAACAGCCTCAGCACAGCCTGATTTAGCACAAGCAGCCAATTGACGGTTGGATCTGCTTCCCTGAATACTGCTGATCAACTGTTCCAGGCTGTGGTGATTGCTGCCACCCATCACTGCTGCCACCTATCATCGCCTCCATGTGTCCCATTTTTGGCCTCCGCATGCCCCATTTTTGGCCTCCACACATCTCATTTTTGGCTTCCATGCACTCCATTTACGACCTCCACACATCCCATTTCCCATTTTTGGCCTGTTCCAGGCATCGGGGAATGGCCAGGCCCCACCTGGAACAGGCCGAAAACAGGTCGTGCAAAGGCCGAAAATGGGGCATGTGGAAGCCAAAAGTGGGATGCACGGAAGCCAAAAATGGGGCACACGGAGATGGCATAGATGGCATGGCAATGGGCAGCACTGGCACCAATGGGTAGTGGCAATGCCCACAGCTTAGATTAGCTGATCGTTGGTGTTCTGGGAGGCCGATCCAACCACCAATCAGCCTTTTGCGCTAAATCAGGCTGTGATGAAGCTGACCAGGCTGTTTGCTATTTGCTGCTAGGAGGCAAATTGCTGGGAGGCAGAGGCCGAAGGGTGGGGGCCAGTGGGTAGGCGGGGCTTTGGCGACATTCGCTCTATAAGATGCACAGACATTTATACCCACTTTTTTGTGGAGAAGTGTGTCTTATAGCCCGAAAAATATGGTAGTTACCTGACTGAAATAAGCTATAGCTACCCCATTTACATGTAGTACCTTACAGCTAGGCCATAAGGTTGACTTTATATAATCACAATAAATCAAGAGCAAAAAAAACACTTTAAAACATAGCATCCCATTTGAACTATGCTTTTTATACATCGCAGTTATAGTCAGTGGGGCTTTGGAGAATCAAATCTAAATCTACCAACTTTGTCTCTCCATTCTACTAGTATATCTTTTGTTATGTTAAGGTTCTATTTATTTGTCAATTTCTATCCCTCCATCTACTTTCATTGTGCCCCTCATTTCCTAACATTGTTAAATATAATTTTTCAATGTTTATAGATAAAAGGGAATGGCATCAGAACATGTAAGTTACTGAGATGGCCTTTTGAACATGTAAGTTGTCTGTTTTCTAGAACTTGTTTGTGATAATAAGAACATCATTGCTGAAATGCGTCTCTGCTTAGCAACCAGTATGTTCTCTTTGGAAATTGTATTAATAATCAGTATGTTCCATTTGGAAATGTTCTGTCTGTACCCAACAGACTTCTGTCTGCTACTTTCTCTTTTCCTGATTGTTTTCTTTCTTTTTCCTCTGTGCGTGACTTTGATATGCTTCAGAGGTATATTGGTTAAAGCTATAGTATTAATATTTATGATTGTTTTATGTGTTTGCCAAATTGTAACTTGATATTTAGCACTCCTACTTGATTAAATGCACTGTTGACTGCTCATATTGGCCTGGATCCTAAATAATGCTTAGTCAGTGGCAGCTTCTTCTCAAGAGAGCTATCAGATTGGCTGCAAATATCTAAATGACCATCAGATGGCAAGATTGATTTAGATCAGTGGTTCCCAAACTTTTTCAGTCCACCGCCCCCTTGGTGCTACAAACTCATCCTCAGTGCCCCCCACCCAGGGGTGAGATTCAAATTTCTGTGGGAGTGGCTTAATTTGAGGGTGTGACTTGCTGGTCATGTGACTGGGTGGGCATGGCTTGCCAGTAGGTGTGGTTTGGTGGTCATGTGACTGGGTGCGCATGGCTAGGTGACTGGCAAACCAAATACAAGTGGTCCTCACTTAACGGCCGGTTGTTTAGCAAGTGTTCTAATTTATGACTGGCCTCCCCAGAGCTACTTGACCTGTTTTTGGAGTTTTGACAGCCATGCACACACATACACACACACTCCCTTCCAACCCTGCTGGAGCAGGTCATTGGACTAGAATTGGCAAAGCATCTCTGATTAGATTCTAGTAGTGAATAGAATTTAATCAGAGATGCTTTGCCAATTCTTGTTGATTTTTATTTTTATTTCTTTATGTTGCTGAATTGCATTGACATGTGTGTCCCTTCTTGTGCACAACCCAGAAGCTTTTGTGATTCTTTGCAGCAAAAATTACTGACCTCTGGCTTTGCTCTACTTTTCAAATGTGCTGCCACTGCCACATTCTAGATGCCGGCCCTTCAGGTCCACCCCATTGAGCCCGCTGCATCGGAGGGACCTGCCCAAGCAAGTCCGAGTGGAGCAGTGCACCAAGTCAATGGGGTGAGCCTGAGAAAGGGAAAGAGAGACAGAGTAAAAAAAGAGAGAGAAAGAGAGAAGGAAGAAAAGAAAGAGAAAAGGGAAAGAAAGAAAAAAGGACAGACAAAGAAAGAGGGGAGGAATGGAAGGAAGGGACAGAAAGAAAAAGAAATAAAGGAGGGAGGGAAGGAGGAGAAAGATAATGAGATATCTATTCTCGTCCAATCACCTGCTCCAGCAGGGTTAGGAGGGAGTGTGTGCATGTGTTCTCCTTGTAATTTACCAATACATTTTAGTTTTGCCTTCTTCAAAATTGGCACTGTAATATATTGGGGGGAAGTAAATTTTTAGTGTGGAGATCTGGTCCACTGGATCCTGTTTAAAGCCTCAACAAAATGTGAGAACTTCTTGATAGTCTTGACCATGTTTCGTCCACAAAACCTTTAATAGAAGCCACAGTTGTTTCAATGTGCTGGCAAAGATGTTTCAATGTGGAAAAGGACCTCAGTCTAAACTAGGCCTCATTTCAATCTGATGCATCAGGTCTCTCTCTCTTTCTCTCTCTCTCTCTTTCTCTCTCTCCCCCTCCCTCCCTCCCTCTCCCTCCCTCCCTCCCCCTTTGCTTTTCTTTCCCGATATGCCTGCAGGGCCGGTGCTTCAAACATGGATAGATGGATAGATAGATAGAGAGAGACAGGTAGGTAGGTAGATAGATCTATATTGGTAGATAGGTAGGTAGGTAGATAGAAAGAGACAGGTAGGTAGGCAGGAAGGCAGACAGACAGACAGACAAACAGACAGACCTTTTGGATGGATGGACGACGGACAGACAAACAGACAGAATGTGACAGCAGCGGCACTTTGGGAAAGCGACGGCGGTTTTTCCCAACGTGCTGCTGCATTCGAGGCGCTGGCTCCAGTGCGGTACAACAGTCAATGGGGTGAGACTGCAGGGCCGACACTTCGAATGCCCCCCTGCTGCCTCTTAGCACCCCCTGCTGACCCCCCTGCCTCTTAGCATCCCCCTAAGGCATCCCACCACCCCCTCAGGGGGCGGTACCGCCCACTGGGAACCACTGGTTTAGGTCTTTCTTTACTACAATCTAGTGGTCATCTGGAGTTCTTGTTTCCCATATCTAGTTCTCAACCTGTCTACGTGCGCAAAAATGTGTCCATGTATACTTTGCTCATGTCATATTTTCTCCAGTATTATTAACTGCTTTCTCAAAGAATGTTCGTTTGTTAGCAGTAGGAGCTGAATTTTTATTACCAGTGACATCTAGATTTTAAGAAAATTGCACATTTCTTTAGGATGAACATCTCTTCGCCGTTTGGACCCCTTTTATTGCCATAGGCATGAAAATATCAAGTAACAGCATATAAGATTGGAAGATAGCTTTATGAATTATTCAAGTGGCTACAACTTATTGTTGTTTCTTAGAGAAAAATGATAGGGAGGATAGTATGCAAGTTCAGAACGGAGATCAAGCAGGTCTGAGATACTTTTATAGGATATGGGGATGAGAGAAGAGGTGCCAGAGACTTAGTTGGATGAAGCAGATCCTACTTGGAGTATCCCTTTTAGCAAATAAAGGAGGAGCCATCTTTGCCAGCCATCTCTTTCAGGACTGAGCCCAGTATCATCTCTTTCATTGGCCTCATGAGTTCTCTAATCTATAGAAAAAATTTTCAGAGCCACAGAGGCTCTAAATTAGATCATACCAAGCCCCCCCCCCTCCCCAGGCCTGCTAACAAAATTGCCCACTAATTAAAAGCTGATTAAAAATGGTCCTGGTCCAATCTATAGAGTTAACATTTGAACAATTTAAAAAACTATAGAAGTGCTACTATTGCAGAAGAACTGTTTCTGACTGATTTGTGGCCGTGCTCCCATTTTTTAAAAACACAATTAAAATCCTTTCATCCACATTAATAAATATAACCAGGAAGCAGGTGCCATTGTGGCCATTGAATGCCATATCAGTTCAATAGGGAACTACAAAGTGTAATATTTCCTGAGTAAGGAAAATCAGTTAATGAGAAAAAAAAGAGAAAGCTGCAAAAATAATATTCCCTGTAGATAACACACACTCTTAATTTATGCAAACATGAATTATTCTGGTGCTTTTAATAAGCTCAGCAGAGCTGAAAACCAGTTTAAAGTGCATTATGAAAAGGCATTTTTTGGACATGTGCAATAATTATAGTTATGGATAGGTAGATTGTTTTAAAAAATGGTTTTGGCTAAGCTTGATTTGTTAGTTTCTGCCATGAGTGCATATTTTAATCTTGTCAAAATTTATCTAGTTCTTGACTTAGTACAGGAGAATTCCAAACACATTAGAGTGGTACCTATGTTGATTTTTAAGTGAATATATTTTCAAATGTGTTGGTGAGAATAATCATTTGTAAGTTGGATATATAATGGATCTTGTAGGGTAGTGTGTGTATATTAAATTCAGGAATATATATAGCTAATTCTCAGCTGTGGTGTAATTGCTATAGGGAATTACATTTTGGATCATTGCTTCTGCAATAAAGTCTGTAGATATTTGGGGATTTGAAATGCTTTCACCATCATTAAGCACCTTTTAAATTCAATTCATATATATATTGTCAGAAAAACCCATATTCAGTAAATTAAATATGAGCCTTTGATGGGAAGTGGGATAGTTTAAATAATGAAATCATGTGGACATTCTCTTCATAAACAGCAGAAATCTTTCAAATCCTTTTGAAACTTATGCAGAATCAAAGTTCAAGACAAGAGACAGTATCCTAATTTAGCGTTCCCCAATCTTTCTGGCTCCATGGCAGCAGCAGTGGCAGTGAAGGTGGGAGGGGATAGTTTCCATGCACAGCCTAGCTCCTGCACATGGATAAATGAAGCTTCACACACTCGCCTGCTGCTTGTGCAGTACGGTTCCCAATGGGCCACAGATTGGTACTAGTCTGCAGCCCAGGGGTTGGGACCAGGGGTGGGATTCAAATTTTTTAACAACCAGTTCTGTGGGCGTGGCTTAGTTGGTGGGCGTGGCTTGGTGGTCATGTTATTGGCTGGATGTGGCCAACTCAATATCACTCACATCGAGGCACGCATCTCCTTGCCTGGCCTCTCATGTCTGTGGGGATGCTGCAACAATCGTAAGTGTGAAAAATGGTCATGTCACTTTTTTCAGTGCCATTGTAACTTTAAATGGTCACCAGCAAAAGAGGGAAAGAAAACTCCAGAGACGTTCCTGAGACAGGAAGTCTATTCCTGCCAAGAAGGTAATAAGGGTTAATGGAGAGGCAGTTTCTGTAAGCAATACCAGAATGGTTCCTTCCTGCCTTCCTTACAGGATTAGGCCAGTAATTTCTTCTAACAACTGGTTCTCTGAACTGCTTAGAATGTTAACAACCAGTTCTAGCAAATAGGTTCGAACTGGTAGAATCCCACCCCTGGTTGGGACCTCTGTTCCAACTGAAATATGCCTTTCTGCTACATCCATAAAGAATGGGTTAAGATGCATTCTTTTGAAGAAAGTTCATTTTAGACAATTCAGTAACTCACAGTGAAGAGTTGCTTCCTCAAGAGATATGGCAGATGTGTCCTCCAAAAAGTTAATGTGAAGGTCATACATCCATGGATTTTGCAAGCATAGGAGGCATTTTCATCAGGACTATTAGCAGCTGCTTTGTTTCACCATTAGCCCTGCTAGAAGAGTCTATGCATGTAGAAATATATCCACTTGGTAGTGGAAGGCCTTCACAGCAGCTGTACCAAATTGTTGGGAAATTGTGATCATTTGGACACTTGAAGAGATGCTTTGTTAAAAATGCTATGAAAAAAAAAATACATGATTTAGACAATGCTCATGGATAGTGGTTACTGGAATCCAAACCAGCTCAATCCGAATAGAAAGAACTTCTTGTCCTGAAACCCTCAGTAGGAGATGCATCACCAGATTTTTGGTTCACATTGTCCATTATCTCCAGATGGGGATTGTGTAGGTGACATGGCTATGTGGCATCTTTCCACAGAGGAAGGAGACATCCTCATACCTATCTGCTATACAACTTGTAGAACAATAGTACAGTATGCTCAAATTATTTCAGTGACACAGCCAGCAATGACCCACATACGGCTGGCCTAAAGATACACTTTCAAGGTTTTTTGGGCACTCTTTCGGAGCCTTAAGTTGGAGGTTCTGCAACCAGGGTTATAGTTTTTAGGTGGAATGTACACACTAGGATCCTGATGTGATTGATGCAAAGGTTACACCTTAATGCTCTTTTTTGACAGAGTTTTCAAGTAGTTATTAACTGACAATAGTTTAAAAAGAGTTCCCCCCAACTTCTCATTACTCTAAAACTGCATTTCTTTACTGATTGCTGATGATGTACAGATTATGTACAGAGAATTTGGTCTATGAATTTTTGACACTGGTTGGCTTGTTTTTAAAAATATTATCTTTTCTTCATAAAGAAGATAGAAAAACAAGAGGGATAGAAAAAAGAAAATAAGTGAGAAACAGTTGTAAAGAAGCATTTATCAGTAGTAATATAATGATACAATGCATTGAAATTTTGGATTTTGTCAATAATTTTCTGTGCTATCAAAGGAATAATATATTTATGCAAATTATTATAATTCATTTTTTAAAATCATAATTGAACCTAGAATATCCTTTTCTTGAATGCAAGTATATATGGGGGCCACATCTTCCATACAAGTAGTATACATTCCATACAAGGAGATGCAAGTAGTTTCCATAGTGCAAAATAATTTCAGATTTGTACATTTCCACTTCAGAAAATGTGATAAATTGTGATTCTTATAATATTTCAGAGTCAGTATGATGTTTTTGAGATGAAAAATCTTGATGGGAGGAAAGTTACTTGAAAAGAGAAGTAGGAAAATGATTTTCTGAGCCCTTCCAGTGTTTCCAAATTTATTATTTCTTATGCCTAGGGAAAGAAATAAAATTTGTCTCTACATTCTTCAACTAATTTTCAGTTTTTTGTAGCTAAAATTACTTTTTGAAAAATTAGTGATTGATTTATATTCTTAAATATGACTTATCTCAGGTTTATTAGAAGGTTACCCTGTAAATAGTAGGACTTTAATTGGTTATCAGCTAAATGAATTCCATAAACAACATGTCTTTAAGTCTTCTGAGGCCACAAATTACATAAAGATGCTGCAGAAGAATGTTCTTGTTTATAGATGGGTGCAGAGATCAGCAAATTATTTATAGATATTTGCATAGTTAGATTCCATTCAAAAATTGCATCTAACCAAGGAAATTTTCTGTGTATTATGTTATTTATGTGGTTCATTTGCCCTGGAATTTGAGGTGAGGCCATAATTAATACATTTTCAATTTTGGCTTAACAGTTATAGTCATATTTATGTCCAATATCAGTGCCCCCCCAGCTTTTTGGGCACCAGTGACCAGTTCCTTAGACAGGTTTTTCTGCAGGCTGGAGGAAGCATGGTTTTGTGTGCTGCCTGCATCCCACGGATTGGGCTTGTTTGGACAGACTGATTTCTGGCATGACATGGACTAGTGTCATCCACAGACTAAGGATTGGGACTCTGGTTCTATATAATAGCTGCTGTAAAATTCCAAGTAACATTTAGCTTTTGAAGGCATAGAAGAGAAAACTATTCTCCCATGGTAAGTCAAAATTTACAGGAACTATAGTCTCATATGAAGAAGCAATCCTATTGCTATACATTAATTATTCCCACTTAGCTTTTCTTGGCATTTGATGCCTCTAGCCAACTTGGAAGGACTAAAAAATGTCAGATAGGAAACAACAGATAAGCAATCAAGAAGATGACTAATTAAGTGTAACAATTCTCTGTCAAGAATTGAAATGGGACCTGGAAGTATTTATGGGCAGTTAAGGTTATTAAGAAGTAATGAATAACATAGTAACTCAAGTATGATGAAAATTAAGATAAGGGATAATCCTACACTTCGACAAATCCAAAATAATTAAAGCAATAGATTCTCATTCCCTATTGAATAAAAGAGGTAACAACAGAGTCAATCAGATTCAAAAGATACAGAGAAGGACCTTTAACCAATTGTTGGGACCTGTATCGTGGTCATTAAACAAATAAGTCACTAAGTGAAACAGCAACTTTGCCTGTGATTTTACTTCAGTTTTCCTTTGCTTTACATACCTGTGAAGGTCATAAATGCAAAGATTGGTTATAAAGTTACTTTTTTGTTATAGCCATAACTCGAAACAATTGCTGATCAAGGATTATCTGTACTCAACAAATCAGAGGAAATGGTCAGTGAAATACAATCTTTTGTAATTTCTCACTTAGTGATTATTGCAAACTTTAAGAAATGTTAACATTGATAATGTTTTTTTCCCCTGTGAAAAGATGTATATATATGTGTGTGTGTGTGTGTATAGCTTCCACTTGAGTCTAGCTATTTAAGTAGGAACACCTGTTTCGAATTGTTTGTATTTCTAATTAAAACTCAAGTACTATATTTCAATTGATTAAGGAAGAACTACTATATAAAGAAATTCTATTAAATATTCCAAATTGTAGCTGTTTGTTAATTTTTTTCCAATTGTGTGCTGGGTTACTACATAATCATTTAGCAAGCAAAGATGGTAAGAGTTGTTGGCCAGTGCTGGCTAGTAGAATATTCAAATTAGCCATAATTGTCTGAATCTCAAGCAATTTGTATGTTTGGAGATAGCATGCTTTGTCCTCTACAAGATTAGAGAAGAAATAAGGAGTGTGTAGTATTATGTTGATTCCATTAAAATTCATTGTTTACTCTTAGCCTTGTATACATAGAATTGCAGTTGAATATTCACATGCTCTTCATATTAGAATAGGATGAGCAGATACAAAAGAAGTTTGGGCTTCAGCTATCCTTTGCAAATTTAATCTGAAATTTCCTCTGCATAACTGTTAAAGAAGAAACGTAGTTCTTTACATATAATTTAGCTACTTGAATATATAAGTAATTTCTATGAGGAATATGAGTTCTAATTTTTCTACTTGACAGAATGGCTGGGCTGGATGTCTTACTAAGCCATTATATGACCATTATATTTTCAAGCTATGATTAAACAAGCCACAACTTGACATAAAGTAGCAAGCCATAGTGACCTGGTTCACAAAATACTGAGAGGCAATGGCCATGTTTTTGGCTTGTGGTCCCTGGGAATTTTGAAGGCATATTGTGGATCATGTCATAAATTTGACTTTGTAATAAAACATAGTTTACTCAACAATGGCTGCTCCATTGGCTGTTAGTCATAAATATTTGTTTATTAGATAATAAACTGATGAAGTTATTCTTCATGATTTATGTTGTTAGATGCATATACATTTATCATAGTGTTCCTTTTTGGGATAAGCCATGCACAAAAAATAAGTCAGAAATAGTGATCAAAAGAAATTAAAGCATTAGATTAAGCTAACATTAGATTTTAAAAATGGAAGTATAGCTAAATCTTGTTTATACTGGCTCCACTACACATTTCTCCCAAACTTTCTGTCTTTTCTATCTTTATATCATCACATCCTACACAGCCATTTGTACTTACTACCTCACTTTGAGGTCTCTTCAAGTGACCCAGAATGCAGTGGAGTGAGTAGTGCTGTTTATGCCTCAGCATGTCCATATAACACCTCTGCTGTAGGAACCGCATTGTTTGCCAGTGTGTTTCCAAGTTCAATTCAAAGTGCTGGTTGCTATCTTTCAAAACTTACATGGCACAGGGCTTGATTAGTGGAAGGACGACTTACCTCCCATAGGATCTACCCAGCTGATCTGATCTGACACGGTTGGCACACTCCAAGTTCCTTTCATTAAACAATGCAGTCTTGTCAGGACACTAGAAGCATGCCGTCTTGATAATGCTAGAGCTCTGGAATGAGGTTTTCCTCAAGATTTGAATGGCCTCCATCTTACTGCTGTTTCAAAGGACCCCAAAGACCTGGCTCTTTATCCAGATCTTTAGTGGGTGTGACTGAAGAGTCTCTTCTTCGTTTTTCCCATTTGGGTTTATTATCTCTGCCAACTTTATTCTTTTTTCCTGTGTAGCTTTCTTAATTTAAATGTATTTAATCCAAACTCACCCTGTGAATTTCTGTGGCTATTTCTATTACTTGTATCTGGATCTGTCCAATTCTCATCCTGCATTTTAGCAATTACCCACTGTAGTTCTATTTTCTAAGAATGCCTACAAGTAGCTTTATATATCCTGGGGGGTATTCTTGGAAATATTGCAAAAATAAAGCTAGACTGTTTTCTGTTTCTGCATTGTGCCATGCCAGATTCCTAATCACTTTTTTAATTAAAAGAATCTTTTAAAAATGAGTGGAACTTAGAGCCTGTTGAATCCCAAGAGAGATATTTGTAGATACATCATTGCTTATTTGAGATTGCTTTGCACATTTGAAGAACCTTATATTAAATTATGCATTATGAATTTTAAAACACAATAGATACATTTACATATAGCAGCAAGGCAAAATAGGCAAATATCTATGTCAGTGGTATATGACACAGGCTAACTGTGTGTGTGTGTGTACGCATATACATACATACATACATACATACATACATACATACATACATATTGTGTTTCTCATAAAACGACCCACTCCAAAAAGAAGACCAAGCATTGTTTTGTGTGCATACGGTAAAATTAAGCGCTGCCCCCAAAATTTGGCCCTATTTAAGCGCATGCACGGCCAGTTTCTCACGTCACTTGCATTGCAGAAAATACGAAGTAGTGAGGGAAGGGGGGGAAGGGCAGAACTTGCCCCACTCACCCCATGCACAGGAGTGGGCTGCTGGGGGTTTGCAGGAATTCGGGAGGGCTCCTAGTTAAGATTTTGTGCAGTTCAGAGAACCCCCAAATCCCACTCCTGGCTGGCCCCACCTCACCCTGCCCCTCCTAGGAATCCCCACATGGCCTGTTTTGGTTGCAGGTGAGTGCAGGGTGTGTGTGTAGGCTCGGGGAGGGCAAAAAATGGGTCTCTTGGAAGTTCGGGAAGACTGGAAATGGACCAGTTTTTGGCTTTCAGAGAGCCTGTGGATGCTGTTTTTGCCCTGCCAGAGGCTCGAGGAAAGGTTCCAGAGCTCTGGGAGGGCAAAAACGCCTCGATCACTGGTGTAGGAGGCTGACTAGGCCACGCCCACCACACCATGACTACACAGTGACTGGGCAGAAAACCCTTTGCTAAAATTTTTGAATCCCACCCCTGCTCACGCACCTCACCTGGCCACCGGGCCACTTCTTTCACAGCCAAAAGAAGCAACCCAATCGCACCATGTGCCTTGCCTGGACAACGGGCCGCTTTCATGGCTAAAAACAGTGAGCGACGCACCTCGCACATCCTTGCCTACCTATAACAATTACTCCAGCTACTGGTAGCCAAAAAAAGCCTGCCCACTCTGGCAAGCCTGGCCACCGGGCCGCTTCTTTTGCAGATGAAGAGTGTGTGGGTGAGTGATGTGCCCCATGTTGCCTAAAGTATGTAATGTTTTTTTTAGTGTTTATGTTTGTCCTGACCCATGTAGCCCAACGCAGCAAGGAAGACCTTTTGCAAAAAAGGTCCCTATTGCAGATGGTTATACGATAGCCCTGGGTCAAGTGTTCCCCTTTTGTGACCTGAGATCCTACTTCTATAAAGAATTACTTTTATTATTATTAAAAATTTTCTCTTAAGAGAATTCAGACTTACGTTTAGTTTTTGTAGTGCTGTTGTATGCAAATACAATCTAAATACAGAAAGTTTGATGTTGAAATAACATATCAGTTTGTGTTTGATTTAAAACTATCTTCCAAAGGAATTAAGTATTAATCTACATGATAGAGCCCCAAAAGCTCTTTCTCCAAGACATATTTTATCTTATTCCTGACATGCTATATTTTATACCTGATTTTGCTTCAATATCTTAGTTCTTAAATTTTTAATTCTTTTACACAAATGTACCAGATTATATTAGTGTACATTAGATTAAAAGTGTTATGCCCACTGGAAAAGGGGTGGGGCTGACGTCCTGGTGACACGATGCATCCTGGGGCTCCATGGATTGCACCAAAATTTGAATTGCAAGGATGTCTTGATGGACCTGAATCACCTCGGAGGGGTGTTGAAGTAAGAGAGCACACTCCACTGATCTCAGGAAGCCTGCAAACTTCCTGATTGATCCAGAGAAGGCTCTCAATCCAGTGGGGAGAAAAAGACAGCCATTGCATGCCTGATCAAAGCTGGGACAGCTAACCGATGAAAAAAGTGTGAAAGTCTGAAGAGCAGTGTTTGGGTGAGAGATTTCTAACTTCTAACTGCTATTGAGGAACGAGCCCCCTGGAAACTAGCCTGGGAGAGAGTGGGACCAAAAAAGATAGTGGATTTATTCTTCCACTTCCCAAGAAAAGAGGTGAGCAAGCCAGAAAGCCATTTTTAAAGCCAGAAGAAGAAATGAGTTGTTTTTTTTTTTAAAAAGTGAAATATTGAGTGAAATAACCTCAAAATTAGGAAGCTGGAGTGGGGACCTCAAATATAACATTGGCTAATTTGGAAAGCTTTGAGGGATTATAAAATTTGGATTTAAACAACTTTCCTTTTTGTTGGAAAATCTGGACTGAATAACGCCATACAAAACAAAGTGAAGAGAAGCAGAGCAACATTGAAAGCTGCTGGCAGACTTTGAAGGGTGGAAGGAAGAAAATAAAATTGTGTGTGTATGTATGTGTGTGTGTGTGTACACATACACACATACATACATAATCTTAAAGAAGAAGATGATAAGGGTTGGCTGTTAAAATAAATAACATCTATACCAGCAAGCTGTTTATATTAAATAGCTGAGACAGAGACCGAAACACTGAGACTTTTTAAAATAGAGTAGCTCTCAGAATTTAAGCAGAAGCTAAATAGACAAAGTGAACAGTAAATACTTGGTTTCCTTTTTGTTTGTTACTCTGTGAACTCTCCCTTTGAAGATACAAGACAGCTGACTGGTTAGACTGGGACTTAGTGGGCCTATGTGGATTACCAATTTAACAAGAGAATTGACACTTTTTGAAGAATGAACTTAATTTAATAACTTGGCTTACAATTTTTACTTTCACTTTCACCTCCCCATTGGATTATAAATAATAGTTTCATTGCCTTTCTTTGTGGATTATAATCATGTGTCTCTGGGATTAAAACTAAACCACAATTACAATTAAAGCACCACAAAAATGAAGAAAACTACACCTGCGCCATCTCAGCATGAGTATCTAGCCCAGCAGGTTAAAGATCATTGGACTTGATGTTGCAGCAAGAAAAGATGAACATGATTCAGACAGAGATGAAAGCTCCCCTTCAAGTTATGCATGAAGACCTCAAGGAAAGGATAGGGAAAGTAGAGGACAAAATAGAAAACTTTTAACAAACAATGGCTAAAAATGAACAACAGATCCAGAAAGTGGAAGAGAAACATGAGCAAACAAAGAAAAGAGTGGGAGAGGTTGATCACAGGCTTACATTGGCAGATAAAAATCAAGAGAGAACAATATTATTATTAGAGATGGACAGGGCTGATTATTACTTACATTTTCAGAACATTGAAGAAAAGGGAGAAAAATTGGTGGAGATAATGTCAGAGTTGCTGGTTCTGCCTTAGAGATATCCAAAGAAAAGGTGTTTGTCGAAATGGATGAAATATTTAGAGTTCATACTAAATATGCGACGAGAAATAGATTTCCCAAAGTGATACATGTGAGATTCACCAAAAAAGCAATAAAAGCAGAGATATTACAAAGAGGAAAGGATGAACCTGTAAAAGATAAATAGAAAGAAATAGTAGTTCTAAAACAGATTCCTAGAAGAGTAAGAGAGATAAGGGAATATCATTTTTTGACTAAACAACTTATTAAGAATGGAGTAAACTTCAGATGGCTGATACCGGAGGGAATATTGGTGAGCAAAGACATAGATTAAATTCCACAGAAAAAGCATAACAATTTTACCATCACTATTTTGGACCAGAGGGAATGGTAGGTAATAAGAGGGGGAAAAGAGGACAGACAACAAGAGGGAAGCTACAGGAGACAGAGATATACAGGAGAAAAAAACAATAAGAGGAAATAGCAAACAGAGAAGGGGCAAGGGCAAAAGAACAGAGAGAGATAAGAGTGTCCAGAACAACAAAACCTATTTATAAGTAAAATTATGGAAGAAATAAAATTGTCAATTAATGTAAATGGACTGAATTAGGCTATAAAAAGAACAATGATTTATAGTAAATTAGAAAAATTAAAGTTGGACATAATTTGTTTACAAGAGGTTCATATTAAAAATCAACACAATAAATTATTGGAATACCCCAAAATTGGGAAACTACACCTCTTTATCACAACATAAGAGAGGAGTTTATTTTATATAAAAGAAACAATAAATGCTAAGCAAATGTTTATGGATGAAGAATGGAGGATTTTGATGGTGGAAATAATGAATTACAAATACTCCTGGTAGCAATTTATGCACCAAATAGTAAACAAGCGAAATTTTATGGTAAACTTCATAGTAGAATTGAAGTATGAAAATATTTGTGTAGTAGGAGATTTCAATACAACTGTAGATGCAGAACTAGATTATAAAACCAGGAAAGTGAATAAAAAAGCAAGGAAAACACTTCCAAAGGCTTTTTTTTAATGGTTGAAGAATTAGGCATTCAAGATGTATGGCGAGAGACACATCCTAAGGGAAATCAATATTCATTTTATTCAAATAGGCATATGTTTTGGTCAAGAATAGATATGATATGGATGTCAGCTGAACTGAAATCTAATGTACAAGAATTGAATATATAATCAAGTAATTGGGCAGACCATAACCCAATAAAAGTTAAATGGAAAGGACAAAAAAAGGAAGTTAGGATGGATGTTGAATCAATCAGAATTAAAAGATAAGGAATTTATTCAATTCATGGAAAAATAATTAGATTTTTTTCTTCAATGAGGATAGAAAAGAAAAGACCTCACTACAGAATGTATGAGATACAGCCAAGGCATATATTAGAGGTTTAGTCATAACTTATATGGAAAGAAAAACAAGAAGAAACAAAACCAAAAGACATTAGAAGAAGAACATAAGCGACTAGAGACAAAACTACAAAAAGAACCACAAAAAAAAAGAATCTAAAAAGTCAAATGGAATTAATAAAGCACAAGTTAAATATAATAGAGAAGAATTAGCTCAAAAAATTAAAAACAATAAACAAAATTTCTTTGAAAATGCAAACAAACCAGGAAGATGGCTGGCATAGAAATTGAAAAAGGAGAAAGAAAAAAAACTGATATATCAATTAAAATGGATGAGGAAGGAAATCTTTATCATCAAAATGAGGATGGAAAGAAAAAGATCCAAAATTATTATGGAAAACTACAACCAAGAGACAGTCTCAGAAGACAAAATAAAACAATATTTTTAAAAAGCAGAATTACCTAATATACCTGAAACAGTAAAAGCCATGTTAGATGAATGTTTAACAATAATGGAACTAACAAGCAATTAAGAGACAAAAAAATGGGAAAACACGGGGCCCAGATGGTCTACCAGCGGAACTTTATAAAGGTTTGTACAATATCCTAAGTATACCAATGCTGGAAGTATTCAATTAAGTACTGTTAGATGTGAAAGTACCAAACTCACGGACAGAAGCATATATTACGCTCATACCAAAAGAGGACTCAGACTTACAATAGATAAAAAATTGTAGGCCGATACTGTTACTGAATGCTGATTATAAAATATACACCTCAATAATTGCAGAAAGACTTAAACGATTTTTAAATCAATTTGTACATCCAGACCAGAATGGATTCTTACCTAAGAGACAAATTAAAGACAGTATGAGAATAATTTTAAACATGTTGGACTACTACGAAGCACATCCAGGGAAGCAAATGGCATTGATCTTCCTAGACGCACAGAAAGCATTTGATAATTGAATTGGAAATTTATATTAGCACAGTTGAATGATATGGATTTTGGGGAGAGATTTATTAATATGATTAAGGCGATATAAGCAAACAGCAAAAATGATAGTAAATGGAGATATGACAGAGAAGTAAAAAAAAGTTACAAGACAAGAATGTTCCTTGTCCCCTCTATTATTCATATTGACATTGGAAATATTAA
The DNA here is from genome assembly GCA_023653725.1 of Bungarus multicinctus. Taxonomy (NCBI): domain Eukaryota; kingdom Metazoa; phylum Chordata; class Lepidosauria; order Squamata; family Elapidae; genus Bungarus; species Bungarus multicinctus. The sequence goes on along the minus strand of CM042834.1, from coordinate 75,514,048 downwards.
ATAGAAATATTAGACAAGACATAGAGATAAAAGGTATGGAAAGAAAAAAGAAAAATATAAATTACAGGCATTTGCAGATGATTTAGTTTTTATTTTGGAAGATCCACAAAAAACAGGGCCTAAATTAATTAAAAAAAATAGAGGAATATGGAAAAATGGCAGGATTGAAAATAAAGAGAAAACTAAGATATTAGTTAAAAATCTCACGAAAATGCAGAAAAAAAAGTTAATGAAGAAGATAGGTATTCAGATCACAAAGAAAGTAAAATACTGAGGGATTAATTTAACAGCAAGTTGTGTATCTATTAAGGAAGATATAATTACTATAAATTGATGCCACAAATTAAAACAGATCTGGAGAAATGGAAAAACCTGCAACTATCACTGATAGGTAGGATAGCTACAATAAAAATAAATATATTGCCAAGGTTATTATATCTATTTCAAACAATTCTAATAAAACTGGGAAAAAATACTTTGAAGAACTTAATAAAGTAGTAATAAGATTTATTTGGCAAGGGGAAAAAGCAAGAATACGTCTAAAAATGTTGCAGGATTCGAGAAATAGAAGAGGCTTTGGGTTACAAAATTGGGAATTATATTATCAGGCTGCGGTACTCACTTGGCTGAAAGAATGGATTGTATTGAGGAACAAAAGACTATTAACTTTGGAGGGACATGATTCACAATTGGGCTGGGTCCGCCTTCTTATGGTATGGGAAAAATAAAATACATGGTTAATGTATTTTATAAAATACTTTCAAAGGCATTATATTAGGAATGCATTATTGCTAGTATGGAAGAAAGTTAGAGAGCAACGCTTTTTGAGGATACCAGTTTGGCTTTTAACAATGGAAGCACTTGTTCATCCAAATGTTAATTCAGAAAATATTGTTAGATATAAAGATATTTTGAATGAAAAGGGGGAACTCAAAAACGAAGAAGAATTGAGCGATCAAGGGATTGATATGACACAGTATTCACAAGTGCAAATACATTCTAGATACGAGAAAAGATGCAAAATTATATGGTTTTTACAAAGAACCAACAGAATTAGAAAATATACTAATGGGAAGAAGAAAAAATGATTAAAAAAAACATATAGCTACTTATTATACATTAAATTGGAGGAGGAACAAGTAAAGGAAATGATAGCTCGGGCAAAAAAATTTAGTTATACAATTGAATTAGATAAATGACAAACATTGTGGGATAGGAACTATAACAATGTCAACTACATTTAAAGAAAATTTGTATAAGATGTTTTATAGGTGGCATTTTGCACAGCGCTGTTGGCAGGATGTTTAAAGACAAATTGGCTAAATGCTGGAAGTGCCGCCAAGTACCTGGGTCATATTATCATATGTGGTGGACTTGCCCAAAAGCAAAAAAAAAATACTGGACAAAAATACATGTCAGGTTGGAAAAAAATGATAAACAATGTATTGATTTAAAACCAGAAATATTTTTATTAGGGATTTTACCTGAAAAATACAGTAAGGAAAATGCATATTTAGTTATTTATATATTGCTGCTAGAATTGTATTTGCACAAAATTGAAAGAGTGAAAACATACCTACAAATGAAAACGTGATTAGGAAAATACTAGAATGTGCAGAAATGAATAGATTAATGTTGGCAATTAAGGAGAAAGAGAAAACTGAATACAATATGGTATGGGATCTATATTATCAATGGTTAAATAATAAAAATGGAAGTTAGAAACAGGGAAACCAAATTAAAAACATATATTAAAAGAGATAAGTAAATATTATTACTAATATGTTGAACATTACTATTTCAATATTGTAGAATTAATATTAATGTAACAAATGATGTTGCAATTTTAATGTTTAACAAGGATATTTGTGCCTAGACAACATTCTGTTCAATTGAAGATGGAATTATTATATTAAAAATAAAAAAATCAAGAAAAAAAGTGTTGTGCTATAATCATTCTTTAGCTGGTATTTCCTGTTCCAAAATTTTACTGTGTTCCACTAGGAATATCAAACTTTTGTAATTTTTCTCTTTTCCATCCTACCAAGCAAGAGCAGAGACTGATTTTTCTTGCTGTCCAACGAATAGCTTATAAAACACTGCATTGTGGGTGAGGGTACTGTATATTTACATAATCCTAACAATGGAGTCAAATGAACATCCTTAACAGAGGAAATGTCTAGAATTGAAAGCAACAAGCTTCCTTTGATAATGCCAGTAGGAACAAGAAGATTGCCAGTAATGCTTGTGAACTTGTAAACAATAATTAAAATATATGTACATGCTGACAGAGGTTGCATAATATGTCAATATTGGTGAATTTTTTTCTAATGCTTTTCAACAAATAAATTAACTCCAGACTAGCAATTACTATCCAGCTAGGATTCCTCAGTAAAAAAACCCAAAATACTTATTTTGAAATAATTATACATATAAGCCTGGTTGTAAACATAGAAAATATGTCAAGTTTTTTTACATTTAGATACAAGTATTTTGAATACAGTGGTATTGTCCAGGCATACCATTTTACAAAAAGGAAAGGGGAAAAAAGATAACACATATACTGATAGCAATAATAATAATATAACAAAATACTTCTAACCATATTTATAATTATATTTGCTTATTTATATTCCTATTAAATATATTGGCATATAATTATAAACAACACTCATATTTTACTTAAACATAACAATACTCTTTCTTCGTCTAATTTCTACTTCTTCTCTCTAACCATTGATAAAACCTATTCTACATTCTGTGTCTCCTTTATCTTTTAATTTCAGTGTCAATCTATCCATCTCTGCATAGTCCTATATTTTCCGGATTATATTTTCATCTGGTGAGGTGTTCTCAATTTCCAATATTGTGCAAATACAATTCTTGCTGCTGTCAATGCATGTAACATTAATTATATAGTCCCTTTATCATAATTTTCTGGTATTATACCTAACAGAAATATTTCTGGTTTAAAATCTATGTGTTGCTTAATCATCTTTTCTGACCATGTATGTATTTTTGTCCAATATTTTCTTGCATTCACACATGTCCACCACATATGATAATAAGTACGTGGAGTTTGATTACATTTCCAACATTTGGCGGACATGTTGTTAAACATTTTTGCTAACTTAGCCAGTGGCAAATGTCACCTATAAAACATTTTGTAAGGATTTTCTTTATATGCAATAGCCATTATCAGTTTGTAGTTTCTATCCCAAAGTTTTTGCCATTTGTCTAAGTCTATCGTATAGCCAAAGTTTTTTGCCCATACTATCATTGTTTCTTTTACTTGTTCATCTTCCATTTTAAAATTTAGTAATTAATTATATATTTTCCTTATACATTTTTCATTTGCCCCTAATAACACCTTGTCGAGTACTGTTGGTTCTTTATAAAAAAAACAACCCATGTTTTCACATCTTTCTCGTATCTCAATTGTATTTGCAGAGATAGCCATCAAGGTAAATCGACCCCTTGGTTTTGTAATTCCTGTCTAGTTTTAAGTTCCCTGTTCTCATTTAAAATGTCTTTATAGGTTACATTTTTTTTCCAAATTAACAACATTTGGATGTATCAATACTTCCATTGTAGAGAGTCAGACTGGTACTTTCACATAATGTGATTTGATTTTTTTTCTCATACTAAAAATAAAGCATTCCTCACACAGTGTCTTTGAAAATATCTGTGTGCCATACTCTTTCCATATCATAAGAAGGAATGTCATCTTAATTTTATTCTGCTTTTTTCCCTTGCCAAATACATTTCAAAGTCATTTTATTTAATTCTTCAAAATATTTCTTCTCTAGTTTTATCAATATTGTTTGAAATAGGAAAAGTATTCAAAATACTTATATATAAATAAAAAAACTTGACTTATAAAAAGAAACGAAAATATATTATGTAAGGTGAAAGTGAAGATGTCTTTTTCTCCAGATATTGATGAATGACATCTTGTGGTTGCTACTGTCAACCTTGACTGTTGTGAGGGATTCTGATACCTCTAATTCGTCATTCTGGAAGCCACAGTAGGTTCCCATGCTTATTGCAAACAGGATACAGGATTATAATATGGTCTCATTTTCTAATTCCGATTTTGCTTATGTATTTGAAGCACAAATTATTTTCAAACTTAGGATAATTTGTTTTTTTTTTACATTCCAATCTCTGTTTTATGGCTATAACTTTATTAAGCCAAGGACACAAAAACAGGCTTTAGAAATATTTTGACCTCTTCCACGGCACACAAGATTTCAGAGTTGGAGGTGGAAGGAAGAGTAAGGCAAAAACCTTGAAGTCAGTGTCTGCAGGTAAAGTCTAGTTAGAGGCAGAGGCTGCACATAATTCTGTGCTGATGCAGTTAATATAAAATAGCTTCTGAGGTTTCTGGAATCAAGAAGTAAACAAAAAGATTATTCCTGAAAATAGGAAGTCTGATTGATACAGATATCGCTTTATTCTTCTGCAAAAGACAATGTTCCTTAGTAATAGAAAACAGAAGGAGGGAGTAGTAGTGGACAGTTTTGTAGTAATAAAGTTGGACCCTGGGAATAATTTTACCCAGTAGGTACAGGGGCTTGTTATTTTTACTATTATTATTTTATATTCATTAGTTACCCAACTCCAATGGAGTCTTGATTTATACCTCTTCAGAGAATGTACTATTAGGCCTGCTTCAGATGGCATAACATTCCTTTTTCCCTATATAATTTCTCTGCAATTATGCAGATGACTGCCATTAAAAATATGAATTATAATTTAGAAATCTATATGAGTAACTAATCATGGTGGCATGGTAATATCCAAAAATGATTAAAGTTGAAAGAGAGAGAGACAGACAGACAGACAGTATAAGAACTATTAGCTGTTGGATAAAAATGTTGCAACTTTCTTAAGAAGTTTGTGAAAAGTGGGCAGCCAAAAGAAGGATAATGGTATTCTGGTCACAGTGACAATATTAAGTGGATAGCAATTGGGAAAAGTAAGTAAATTCAGTTGCCAGTGGGACATTTTATTAGCACTAGATTCTATCTCCATAACCAAGTAGAAACAAGCATGGCTTTTGTATAGGAGAATTATCTCTACCAGTTGTTGCCATAATAGATAATATACAATTGGGTCAATGTAAAGGAGGGTAGTATAGAATACTGGAAAAAAAATCCAGTGACAGTCCAAGAAGGAGGGGAATTATGTTACAAAAGAGGTTGCATATCTAGATTGAGCTTCTAATTTAACAGAAAAATAACACCACTAGTTTAGTAGGTTAAGATGGAACCTGTTGAGATTACAGTGCAATCATGTGCACATCTTTCCAGAAGCAAATAACATTGGATTCATTACTCTTCAGATGGATGAATGTATGATATAAGGTTACAAAAAAGTCTATATCAGCACTATTAGCCTTGCAGCAGGATGTTGCAATAAATGTTGCATTTATTAACACTGCTTTATTTGCCTTAAGGAAGATGCTACTAATAGAGCCCTAACAAGGGACAAAGTGTCTCAGTGATCAAATATTTTGTGTCGGTAATAGCAATTCCTTTCCTCATTTTTATTGGCAATATCATGGTTAAGACCAGAGCTCTTTCCTTTCAGAAGAGAGGAGAAATACTAGTTAGGGTTTGTTCACAGATTTTAAAGTTGATAGATTTATTTACCAAAATATCAATATTGGTGCCTTCTTTGATTTTCTGGACTAAAATCTTTCAATGTATAATTTATAAATGTTCAAAACATTAACTTCATACAAAATTTTGTAATTAGATTTGCCTTGAAATGAAATACTTTTAACTATTTTAATTCTAATACATATGGTGTACTTTTACAGTGGGGAAGGTGAAAACTAATTCAGCAACTGATTTATTGTGATTTCTTGTTTTTCTTTAAAGGGTCGAACCAAGAAGAAACCTGCTCCAGTGAAATATGAAGCTGGAGATCTTGTATGGGCCAAGTTCAACAGACGTCCATGGTGGCCCTGTAAAGTTTGTCATGATCCTGTATTAGATACTCATTCAAAAATGAAAGGTAATCTAATCATCCTGCATTATATAAGTTTTGAATCTTATTACTGAACATCATTAAGTACATGTAACATTTTGTAAGTGACTTATTTGCATTGGGTGCAGTGGTGGGATTCAAAATTTTTTACTACCGGTTCTGTGGGCGTGGCTTGGTGGGCGTGGCCGGGGAAGGATACTGTAAAATCTCCAGTCAGAGGTGGTATTTGCTGGTTCTCTGAACTACTCAAAATTTCTGTCACCGGTTCTCTAGAACTGGTCAGAACCTGCTGAATACCACCTCTGATTGTGTGGATTAACCATGATCAGTTGACGGAAGAAATAGAAATGGCATTCCTAAGCTAGTCCTAAGCTAATCATATTTGTAATGAGTGATGTTTTCTTAATGGAGAGAAGAGTATTGGTTACATAATTAGTGGGCTTGTTTTGAGTGTGGATCAAGTTCAAATTTCCAAAGCACCTGAAGGCCAGACAAGGAATAATGGATGGAAACTGATCAAGAAGATATTCAATCTAGAAATAAGGAGAAATTTTCTGACAGTGAGAACAATTAATCAGTGGAACAGCTTGCCTTCAGAAATTGTGGGAGCTTCATCCCTGGAGGCTTTCAAGAAGAGACTGGACAGCCACTTGTCTGGAATGGTATAGGGTCTCCTGCTTGAGTCGGGAATTGAACTTGATGACCAAATATCTCAAGGAGGCAAACACATGCAACACTCCTTCCTCCAACAATTTTCTCCATAACAACAGGCCATGTGATGTAGTTTGGATTGAGAGGAAGTGACTGGCCCAAAGTCACCCAGCTGGCTTTCATACCTAAAGCAAGTCTCCTGATTTTAGGCCAGCACCTTAACCACTATGTCAAATTGTCTTTTTTTTTTAGTTTCAGAGACAAGCTGCTCCTATTAAAATTAAGCCTCTAGCATCATTGGGGTTGCTTTGGAGCAATTCTTAAGGATATTTAAAGACAGAAAGGCTTATTGGTTTGGTTTACTTCTTTTAATAATGAACTTTGATGCCACTAGGGAACAAGTTGAAAGGTATCAAAAAGTGCTGAGAATGGTGACGTTTACTGAAACACATCTTTAAATATACGGAGGGTGATACGATTTCTTATCGTGGTGGTGGTGGGTTATGGGTTCATACGTTGTGAAATTTGAATCTTGTAAATTACCTAGTGTAATGACTATGTACATGAGTTTATTTTATTTATTAAATTTGTTTGCTGCCCATCCTGCTGTGAGTTGATTCTGGGCAGATTACAACAAGTAGGAGTTAGGTCGCCATATACATTTATTTAATAAACAATAAATTTAATAAAATCACAGGTAGAAAAGAACATTCTTACTGGTCATGAAATGTTCTGGGGGTGTATATTTGGAAAGTCTAATGTATTTCCCTTGCGCTCTTGATTCTAAAAGAAAGCTGACAGAAATCATGCCAAGGACTCTCTTGTGATAAAGTGAATATGCATTTCAGTAACTTATTTTAGGCTCCATTTGCTTAACCTTAAATTGGCAGTTTTAGGCCATTCTTTTCTGAACTTAGTACAAAATGTAAATATAGCTAATTTTATTTCAATAGTTACTAACCGCAAGCCATATCGAGAGTATTATGTGGAAGTATTGGGTGATCCATCTGAAAGAGCCTGGGTTGTAGGAAAAGCTATTGTGATTTTTGAAGGAAGACATCAGTTTGAAGAACTACCTGTCCTTCGGAGAAGAGGGAAACAAAAAGAGAAAGGTTACAGGCACAAGGTAAATCTCTTGTACTCATGCATATACTATGTTTAGGCTTATTGCTCAAATATAACACATAAGTAAAGATCCAGCCAAAGTGAAGTATTATTGAAAGAAGCATAGATTGCAGTTGGAATGAAACCACTTGTATAAATACCTCATTGAAATTAGCAGGATGTCAGTTTTATTTTGATTATGGCCATAACATTTTCAAGCTGTAATGATTGATATAATTTGAGACTTGAAACTTGTTAGCATAATAGTGTTTTATGTTTTGGTATATTCACAGAGCTGCCTAAAATGGATTAGAAAATGGCCCCTTTCCTTTTCTTTTTTAAATAAAACAGTAGAACTGATAATTTTGAAAATAGATCGCAATATTTCTAATGATGAAGCATTTGCCCTTGAAGTGCAGGTACAGGATAAGATGACTAACGTGGGATTTATTTTAGAATAATGGTTCCAGTAAGAACTCATCTATTTCTGGTTCCTAACTCTGCAATCCTTTTTCCAATTCGGAAGTGTTAATATTAACTATGCAGGGGATTGTTTCATTTGAAGTACTCCAAGCTGACCAATGGAATTCTTAACAATTCCATTAGGTTTCATTTAGGATCAGTATTTGTAAAGTTACCTGAATGTAATAATGCTGCCCAAATCTGAGTTGTATATTTTGTTACACATCGCAAATAAACTTTGTGAAGGAAAGTATGAAAATCTTTTAGTGTGATACTACCATGTGCATATAAGTATTTATTTTCTAATTTCCTCTTCTCCTGTCTTCATTTACTTTTAAGGTTCCTAAGAAATTTATGGCTAAATGGGAGATCAGTGTCGGCCTTACTACTGAATATCTTAAGCAGGATGGCATGAAAAAATGTATCCGGACTTCTAACAAATTGGAGAGCGTCCATTTAATGGGATCATGTAAAAAGGATTCCTTAAACCAGCAGAGCAGGCATCTGAATGGATATTTGAAACCGTTAGCGTTTGATTCTAAACATTTGTCCCATGATAAAGGGAAAATATTCACTAAATCACAAATGAGGAAGAACTCTGATGCAAAGAAGGGGAGTAGAATTAAAAAGTGTACTATTAAGAGAGAGAGTGAAGGGGAAGTGCCAATGAGCAAAATTAAAAATACAATTTCTGAAAACATACTAGATAAACAGGCGTCTCATGAACTTTGCAGAGCAGCAGAAAGCCTTATAGGTTCCAAATGTACTGTGGAAAATTACTTGCTCTCTTCTTTTGGAGAAAGACAATTTGAAAATAAATCTAAGAAAGCAGAATATGACATCTCTCAAAGAGACTGCCACTATGAACCCTCCAAAATAGATTTGAAGAAAATGAAAAGCCACTCAGGCTTCGTGTCCAGTTCAGCACAACAGCAGCCATATTCTGGAACTGATGGTGGAAATGAGAGAGAAAAAGAAACCGACTCTGATGGTATCTGCGATCTAGAGCCTCTTGACCAAAGTATTGCAGCAGCATATAGAGATCTAAAAATTTGTGACTCTATAAACAAAACAGGAAAGGAACTGTTTTTGGGACAAAGAAGCATTAAACGTCCTGCATCTCTCTCCAAAAGTAGTCATAGAAATCAGAAACCTCTGGAAGGCTCTTTAGATAGGAATGCCAGTGTTGAAGCAGGAGGTGAGCAATTCCAGCAGACGTCCTTTGAAGGTGAGAAGAAAGCATCTGCTTACAGGAAGGACAATCTTACCATGGTAGATAAGCACACTACACTCCAAAGTAAAGGGTTTACAAGTCACAAGGATATTAAACAGCTTCAATTCAGAACTATAAAATGCAAACACAAAGGATCAGCTGCCGCCGCCACAGAATCATCTCTTAAGAAAGGCGAATGTATCCCCGATTGCTGCTTTTCTACTACCAAAGGTGCTCCTAGGTTTGATACACCTGCCAAAAGTGGGAAGCTTGATGGCTCTAAACTGCCAAGCAGCATTAGAGAGAAACCTCATGATTCTGCTGAAATAGAAACAGCTGTTGTGAAACACGTACTTTCTGAACTGAAAGAGCTGTCCTATAGGTCCATGAGTGATAAAGCTAAAGACTGTGGGCCACCTAAGACTGCAACGCCCTTACTCTTTTCATCGGTCTCGGGGCAAAATCACTTGTCTATTGAGTCTGATTACAAATACAGCACCTTATTAATGATGTTCAAAGATATGCATGACAGTAAGACAAAAGAGAAACAGATCATGACTACGCAGAATGTTGTCTCCTACAGAAGTTCTAGCAATGGTGAAAGTGCTGAAAGTAATATTCCGAGCGATTTGACATCTTTGACTACAATGGGAGCAACTCCTAAAGTAGAAAAAAATCAAGATAGTGTTCAAGAACCAGAATGTCATAAACCCAAAGAAGGTCAGTCCTCTTTTTCACATGATATCACAACCAAGTTGATTGATCCTGGTGCTAAAAAAAGGGAACTCACAAATACAGCCGTTGCTGATACACACTGCACCGCAAGGCGCAGCTACCTAAAACCTAAGCAACTATCTAAACTAATAGTTAATGCAACACCAAAGAGCAAAACATTAAAACATTTATTCAGTACAGCAGAGTGTGTGTCCCACCAGCATAGAGCTACCCTAAGCTCAGTTGCTAGATCTCTAGACAAAACCAAGGAAGATTTTGCAAGGAAAGTACCTTGGGAGTTGATGCAAAACTCTCCTGGTGAAGACTCTTCAAGTTCCTCTGATGGCAGTTTAGTTCATGTAAAAATGGAGTCAGAATCTGGTAAAAAGAAAGAGAGCTACAGGCTCTTTGAAAATGGGGAGTGCCTAGAGTTGGAAACAGAACTGAATAGAGAAGGCTCCATGGGGGATGAGTCTAAAGATGTAAGCCACGTAGCACCCAAAAAACGATGGAAGCATTTTAACCAAAGCAGTTCTAAAGCTGGTAAGCACATCAGTAGCTCTAGGGAAGCAGAAGGGGAAATACTTTGGCCATCTTTGGCTGCTACTGAATGAAACAATTTTGATGGAGTGGAGACCTCTCCTTGCTTTTCAGGGTGATTAAATAAGACCTCTAGCAGGCAAAATTTGTGAAAACCTTTTAGCCGAGTAATGTTTTCTTGTTTATAATAAGAACTGCAAGTAGGTTGTTCAATTTCCTATATCTGCAGTTTCACAGTTTACTGTGAAATCCTGTAGATAAAAATAATTTTTAAAAAGGTGGACTAGAACTTGGTTTTTTGACATCTAATTTTCCAGGATCATTCTCCGTTTGTTAATACAAGGAACATGTAGTAAAATGTGTGCCTATACCTGTAGTTTGAAGTGGTATAGCTGTTAAATTACTTATTGTTTCATTTGTGCGTTGTGAGAACTAGGTGTTGCAAAGATATAGAAACAAGCAAACTTTGACAGGAGAGAAAATCTTAGGAGAATAGCCCGGCATATATTACGTTGTATTGAATTCTTCAAACACTTCTCTTTTTTTGAGCTTAATTTTAGGCTTCTAATTTTTAGAAGTCAAATCAACAACTGTCCAAATAAGAAAAGAAAAATACATTTAGGTTTTGTTTCGTTTTTTACTTTGCAAAAGGATATTATTTTCAAATGAAACTGTTGTAGAATCAATCCCCAGCTATACTATAAGCAATTCAAAATGGGAATTTTGGTGTGTCTGTTGTGAATCCTACACACAACTAAATGGCATAAATAAACTTATTAGAAACAAAAATTTGGTTTACATGTGATAAGTGTAAGATGTAGAATAAAAAAAAAAGCCGTAGAATAAATTATTAGGCTTACTGTATCTGGGCTTCACATACCCAGATGACAATATAGGTGGCAATAATTCTGAATCTCTTTGCTACTATCTAGTGTTGCCTCAATTTTTGCAGCCCAGGAATGGTACACCTAGTTTATATCATTTCAATCTATGGGCTGTAGATTGTATTTTAAGTGTTCCGTTATTTATGTCCAACCTTGCAAGATTATAATAATCAGTGTGACGGAAGAGAAGTATTATTTAATGCATAATAAATCTATTAACTATAGTTTATATATCACTTGAGACTTTCAAGAAGAGATTGGACTGCCGTTTGTCAGAAATGGTATAGGGTCTCCCACTTGGGTGGGGGGTTGGACTAGATGACCTACAAGGTCCCTTCCAATTCTGATTATCTGTTATCTCTTATCTGAATATCTTTACTTGAAGAACCTCTGCAAATAGGCAATCAGAATTGAAAACAATGGGTTGAACTACAACTCTCCTCTTCTCATATAGTAGCATGTATATTTTTAACTGAGGAAGTATTGAATATCTCCACCAGAAGTTAAAATGGTGTAACCCATCTTCCCATTACAGTAATGTGTCATGTGGAGGTAGGTTGAGATCTGAAAGTGCAGAATGCAGGTCAATTATAGCTTAGTAGTGCCAAAGATATTAATTTGTACCTTCTTTATGTATAAAATGTATATTCATACATATGTGCTTGTATGAGTAAAGTGAGGAATTAAGAGTTGCTATCATAAACTGCATCCCCCTCTGCTGTTTTATAAATATTAAATTAACCCCACTTATAACTAAGTTGCTTCCAAACATGACCTCAGATTTAGCCTAATAATTTCAAACATGACCTCAGATTTAAGCCTAATAATTCCACTGCATGTTGAAAATAGACTTTGCAATATTCATTGAAGGACAGATATATTTGATTAAAAACTTGTTTGAGGTGATGGCTAACGTTAGGCAAACCAGTAAGTGATTTAGCCATGGCAAAGACTGCCAGTGCCATCCTCAAGCATAAATTACCAGCAGCTACTCCAAGGTAAATACTTAATATGATGTATGACTACTTACATCTATCAAACCAGACATTTATGTTAATGCAAATATTCTCAACTGGTTTTTTTTTATGTTGCTACTACATCATCATCAAAAGCTTTTACCTTATAAACTAGTATTTAGTAGCATGGCAATTGTGGATACCACAGCATAGCATATCAGATTCTGGTCAGGAGTAAGAGTAACTCCTAAAAGGCAAATTTTGAAGACAGAATGGTAAAGCTACTGGCTGCATCCTACTTGTTTTCCAGACTTGTGGGGCTAAGGGAAATGAGTTTGGAATCCTCTTTGAAGAAGTAAAATTAATGGTTAGAGGGGAAAGATACATAAAAAATAGAAGAATACAAGCTTGTGATGATGATGAAGATGATAGCGATATTTTACAATGGAAAATATCTCACTCCCTTTGTTCCTTTTTGAAGTCTGTGAAGCTGTTTCTCTTTTCTCTCAGTTGTAACTGCAGAGAAGAAACGCCTTAGAAAACCAAGTAAGAGGCTTCTAGAATATGCAGAGGAATATGATCACATATTTGCATCGAAGAAGAAAAAAAAGAGTCAAGAATCATTTCAAAAGGTGGGTATTGAATCAAACTAGGAAATAATGAAAAATGGGGGGAAAAATTTATGGCTAAAAAATTAGGACTAGAATTCAAAGCAGGAATAAGTGTATATAGAGTGGGGAGAAGCAATTTCTTCTTCTGACTACTGTTTTTGATTAATGTGTGAATATAGAAGTAGTCATTTGTGACTGTCTCATTTAGTTACTATTCACAGACAACAATGAAAAAAATAATTTTATAACCAGTCCTTGCATTTAACAACTTTTGCAGGTCTATAAAGCAAAGAAAGTAAGATTATGAGCACACTCTTGGCTTCACTTAGTGATGGCTTTGCTTAACAACTGAGTTGCTGGTCCAATTGCACTAAACAAGGACTATCTGTGGTAGGAATGAGGATGGATGGATAGTAAATAACAATAAATGATCCAAACATCCCCAAGTATTTGACTCCTGTAAAGGAAGCTTTTTAAAAAATATAACAAACTATTACTAGATCATGCATGTTTGCTACAAAGGAATAGGATTTGAGTATATCACTAGTCAGAAGATTGTTCACAGAAGTATTATAGTACTTGCCAATCTACCTTGAGTACACATGTTTAATCTAAACTCCAGTCAGATTACTGTAGTTCTTTAAATGTGTAATTAGGGATGAAAGGAATACATTTGGTCATGAATGAATAAAGAGCTTAAAAGATTGTCTTAATATCTCTGGTTTTCCCCCCAATAGGTAACTTTTTAAAATCATCATTAAAAATAGTAAAATAAACCAATTGTATTTTTATTTATTTATTTATTTATTTTAAGTACTTATATACTGCCCTTCTCCCGAGGGACTCAGGGCGGTGCACAGCCGATCCTACCCCAATACATTATACAAAAATTAAAATTAATTAAATAATTTAGGCTGTTATAATTAAAAGTTTACCTTCCCCCATAACTAATTAAAAACCCCAAATATTTAAAACCCAATTTAAAACAGGAGACAGTTAAAATCTTGTATCAGCCTAGGCCAGCCTGCTCAAAGAGCCAGGTTTTTAATACCCGTCTGAAGGCTCTCAGGTCCGTGCTGGTGTGTATCTCTGGGGGCAGACTATTCCAGAGGACGGGCCCCCACAGAGAAGGCCCTACTCCTGGGGGCCACCAGACGACACATAGAAGCCGACGGCACCCGGAGAAGGCCCTCCCTGTGGGAACGCACAGGTCTGTTGGAGATCACCGGCAGAACGTGGTCCTGCAGGTAGCCTGGCCCAATGCCATGGATCGCTTTAAAGGTCAAAACTAGAACCTTAAAGCGAACCCGGAAAGCCACCGGCAACCAATGCAGCTCGCGCAGGAGAGGCGTCACATGGGAGCTTCGCGACGCCCCCATAATCACCCGCGCGGCCGCATTTTGCACCAGTTGGAGTTTCCGGGTGCTCCCCGCAAGGAGCCCCATGTAGAGAGCGTTACAGTAGTCCAGGTGAGAGGTGACAAGGGCGTAAGTGACTGTGCGTAAGGCGTCCCGATCTAGGAAGGGCCGCAACTGGTAGATCAGGTGAACCTGATAAAAAGCCCCCCTGGAGACGGCCGCAATATGGTCTTCTAGAGACAGCCGTGCATCCAGGAGGACACCCAAATTGCGAGCCCTCCCCGTAGGGGGTAGAATCTCTCCCCCAATAGACAGCGAAGGCGTCAGCTGGCTATATCGGGCAGCCGGAAACCACAGCCACTCGGTCTTGGATGGGTTGAGTCGGAGCCTGTTCCCACCCATCCAATTCCGCACGGCCTCCAGGCACCGGGACATAGCCTCCACAGCATCGTTGGGGTGGTCCGGGGTGGAGATGTAAAGCTGGGTGTCATCTGCATACAGATGGCACCGCACCCCAAGACCATGGATGATCTCGCCCAGCGGCTTCACATAAATGTTGAACAAGAGAGGGGAGAGGACCGATCCCTGAGGCACCCCACAAATAAGGGGCCTAGAGACGGACCTCTCCCCCCCTGCCAACACAAATTGCGAGCGGTTGGAGAGGAAGGAGGAGAACCAATTGTATTTTTAAAATTATAAGTATCATTTTTTAAAGTACATATCTTATGGAACATAGGGATTTGCTTCTGCAAATAGCATCACCATGATTATTTTTTTTCTTCATTCTTAGAAATGTCTATTGGCTCTCCATGACCCTTATTGCTTCCCTCACTCCCACTTAATGGTTATCATGGACAGAGAAGAAAGTCAGAGAAACTTCTAGCCTAATGATACTATATCATGGGGTGTAATTTATTGGGGAGAGAAGGAATATTAGTTATGAAAGTGCCATATAGTGGTAATACTGTGCCTTCATTATCATTTTAATCTTATGTTGTTGTTGTTTTAAAAGAGTTTATTGCATACCTGCATAACTGCTTCCCCTAGTAGAGCCTAAAGAAAACATTATTTTCATTGACTGCTACCTAAAAGATGCTGAAATGTTATATCCTATGTAACTTCGCTCACGATTAGCAGTGACTCCTGATATTGCTCTGACCACTATTTCTTTGTTGATCACTGCTAATAGACAACTTCTCTGGAGAAGTCTGAAACCAAACAGAAAAGCAGCATTGAGAAACCAGCACATAATAAACATCTTGAGCAGAAACCCTTGGACTCCATTTCATCTGCTTCTTCATCAAAAGAATCTCCTCCAGTCCTTGAAGCCGAGCCTCCTCTGTCAGATGAGCCAGATGTCCAGTCCAGGGAACCCAGATTAGAAATGCCTGTTTTGACGTTATCTTCACCAGATGTGTTGGAATCTGTTGCCTCTGCTCCTGACTCTCATTCACAGGGAGAAGAACCAATAGTGAAACCAGGTATCGGTTTTCTGTGTAACTCCATTTGAAAACCTAAGATATCACATATACTATAGTATTTATTGGATGGATTTCATTTATACCTTGCCTTTCCACTCAGGCAAATATTAAACAAAACAAAACAAAAAACAAAAAAAAACCCACCCCAATTTTAACCCCATATTAATATTAACATTAAAACAGGTACCAGAAACATTTAAAAATTAAAGGTTTCAAGAAAGAGAAACCTTTATAAATTGTGTAAATTATTCTCTTGGGAGCATTCCACTCCTCAATTTTATTTGTTTAAAAATATTACTTATGTATATAATTCTGTCTGCCTCAATATTTATAACATGTTTAACTCTGACAAAATGCATAAATACAGTTTTCAGACTGTAGCTTATAAAATAAAATGTCAGTTTATAATAGGTTTTTTTTACAATCTTTTGAGAATTATATTAATTACTATGTGAACATTGCAAAATATTTTAATGTGAATATGGAATGCATTCTACTTTATTGTTTCCAGGCATTTCTGTTCAACTAAGCATAAGAAAATCGTTGTGGCACTCTTACATTTTCTAACTTGCTAGACTAATTGTGGTAAAACAACCTGTTAGGAAGACCATGAATCCAGCCAGATCTGGAATTTTTCATATTTGATTTGGCTTTGATTTTTCTTATATCTCGCCTTTTCCCAAGAGCCAACAATCCACAGGTAAAGACCCTTTAAGTCCATAAAATAAGAGCTTAGGAGCCCCCTTTGCAGTATTTTAAGAGTAAAGACTAGAAGCTTACCACTGTATAAGAGAGTTCCCTAAACTTTTTGCCATTGCTTTAACATAATCTTAATGATCTCAACTTCCCTAAAAATCCAAACGCCAAAATGAACACAAATTAACAATGAAAACAGTACAATGAAACTGGCAAAAGTGAATTTGTTATTGGAGTCTTTTCCCCCTTGAATCCTGTCCAATTCTCAGAGGCTGCCTGAACCTGCAATTTTAACAGATAACAGATAATCAGACCTATCCCCCGCCCAAGCGGGGGACCCTACACCATTTCTGACAAATGGCAGTCCAATCTCTTCTTAAAAGTCTCAAGTGATGGCGCTCCCACAACTTCCGAGGGCAAGCTGTTCCATGCGTTGATTGTTCTCACTGTCAGAAAGTTTCTCCTTATTTCCAGGTTAAATCTCTCCTTGTTCAGTTTCCATCCACTATTCCTTGTCTGGCCTACAGATGCTTTAGAAAATAGCTTGACCCCCTCCTTTCTGTGGCAGCCCCTCAAATATAGGAAGACCGCTATCATGTATCCCCTGGTCCTTCTCTTTACTAGACTAACCAAGCCCAGTTCCTGCAACCGTTCATTGTATGCTTTAGCCTCCAGTCCCCTAATCATCCTGATTGCTCTTCTCTGTACTTTTTCTAGAGTCTCAACATCTTTTTTATAATGTGGTGAACAAAACTGGATGCAGTACTTTAGGTGCGGTCTTACTAAGGCTTTATAGAGTGGTATTAGTACTTCCCTTGATCTTGATTGTATCCCTCTGTTAATAGAACTTAGGATTGCATTAGCTTTTTTGGCTGCTGCTGCACACTGCTGGTTCATATTTAGCTGGTTGTCCACTAAGACTCCAAGATCCCTCTCACAGTTACTGCTATTGAGTCTGGTTTCACCCAGTCTATATGTGTACTTTTGGTTTTTCTTGCCTAAGTGTAGGACTTTACCTTTCTCTACATTGAATTTCATTTAGTTAGATATGGCCCAGTGTTCTAGTCTGTCAAGATCCACCTGGATTTTGAGCCTATCTTCTTGGGTGTTAGCTATTCCTGCCAGCTTAGTATCATCTGCAAATTTGGTAAGTTCCCCTTCTATTCCCTCATCTAAGTTGTGAAGATATTGAAGAGTACTGGGCCTAAGACGGAACCTTGTGGCACCCCACTGCTTACTTCTCTCCATATAGACTTAGACCCATTAAGGACTACTCATTGAGTACGGTTTGGCAGCCAGTTGCGAGTCCATCTAGTGGTGGTGCTATCTATTCTACTTTTTTCTAGCTTATTAAGAAGTAGGTTGCGATCTACTTTGTTGAATGCCTTGCTGAAATCTAAATATATTACGTCCACAGTATTTTGCTGTTCTACTAATTTAGTCACTGTGTTGAAGAATGGAAAGGTTTTTCAGAAGTGGCTTGCCATTGTCTTTTTCCTAGGGTTGACTCTCCAAGGTCATACATGGTAGAAGAGAATTTACATCCAGTTCTTTGCAGCCCAAGGGCATTAACTGATTCCTTGCTGGAACTGGACCTTGCATAATAGCACTTTGCTCACAAGTGGATTGTACAAGTGAAAGTACACCCATTTTTACTTGTTGTAGATTTTATAATAGAGAAAAAGGAAGGTATGGGGATTGGGCTTCAAGGACTTCATGCACCAGTAACTACCAGAGTTGCAACTGCAGTTGAATAACTTAGGATATTTTTTTTATTCTTGTGTTTTTTCCCTTCTGTTATGAAGAAGATTAATAAATAATGCCATTGTTCTTAGCTGTTTGATGCTGCTTTTTTAATCCAGTGAAGTTACTGTTATATATACATTTTTCTTGTAGGAAGCTTTGAAAGTAAGCGCCAGCGAAAGCCAACAAAAAAGCTCTTAGAATCCAATGATTTGGATACAACATTTATACCAAAGAGAGAGTGGACCTCTATAAAGAAGGTAAATTGATCTTTCTTTCTGTTTAAAAATAATTCTTAAAATATTACCATTTACTCTCAAAGTCAGTTACTTTCAAGACCTGGTTATGTGACCAGGTTTGGCGCTTCCATAGAACCAAAGACATGGAACTAGAATGGCTCCATTGTTAAGGTGGTGTTTTTTATTCTTCATTTATGGTTTGTCTTTTTAATTTTTATGATATTTATTATTATTGTTTTTATACCTGTACTTGCTGTTTTTATATGTTGTGTTGTAAGCTATTGTGCACCACTCACGGTTGCCTTATGCATCTATATAAATTTGATCAATCAATAAACTCCTTTTTTGTGACCTTGTAATTCCTTAATTAGGAATAGAGTTGAGGCAACTGGGTGGAGCTGAGCATTTACTGGCTGGATGCCCTTCCTGATGCCACACAGAGTTTACAGCAGATATATTTTCTTTCAGCCCTAGAAGAGAAACATATGCCGCTATCTAGGATTGAACTCTCAATCTTCCAAGTGAGAGATGAGAGTCTTCATCACTAGGTCATCATGATGCCACTCAAAAAAAAATCAATAACTAAATAAATTACAGAAGTATGAAATTTTAGACAGCATATATTTGATTAACGCATAGGAGCTGAGGGGAAAAAATTCATGTAATATATTTCAGAAGATGATCTATAATATTCTCATTGCATATTCTTTAAAACACATGTGCATACATGGACAGAGGTTACATTATGACATGGTGATCTGAATTATGAACTGTTTGGTAAAGAAACCTGGATTACTCTATTGCTAGACAGTAGCTTTCCCTATCAGTGTTGGTGGGGGTACTGTTTTCTTTTTGGTAGTGCCTTGATTAGGCTGTTGTTTACTCCTTGTTTGTCTAAGTTACTAGTTCCTTGATTAGGGCATTTTTACTGCTTGATTATTTGTCTGGTATTACTCCTGTTGTTAATCCCTGTTTATCTGGATATTGATTGGGGAGATATTCAGCTCTGACTTTTCTTTTTTTTAAATTGTCTCTTGAATGGTGTGTAATATTATTTATTTCTATATGCTTATTGACCGAATATCAAGCTTCCAGGAATTCTGTCATGTTTTTGGATTTACCTTGGTCTAGAATGCTAACAATTTCCCTGTTGAAACCATTGCTGAGTCTGTCTAAATATTGTAAAATTAAAGGATTTTTATTGTGTTTCCTTACTGCTAGTTGATATTCATAGATGCACTCTGCTAGTCTTCTGCCTATCTTTCCTGCATAGTGACTTTTACAGATCTTTCACTGTTGTATGTTGTACAGGTAGTCCTTGACTTATGACCACAACTGGGACTGGAATCTCTCGGTCATTGAGCTTAGTGGTCATATGTTCCATGTTTACTGAATTACTCTGACAGGCTGCAGGAATGGAGCTGGGATTTTCAGGGTTTGACCTTTCAATAGTTAGGAAATTAATAATACATTATGTATTATATACCCTTGGCATCCAACTGTCCAGCCCCACTTCTGCATCTTTCTCATTTAAAATAATTTGTAACATATCAACTGGGACTGCATTTTTAGATAAACTTAGTAAAAATATGTCCTCATAGAATGTGTCTTCATGTTCTAAATTACCAATGGTGCTTATTCACAGTGTTCTGAGGCTGGTCCTTTGGATACTGAAATGCCTGAGTTTTATTCCACATCTCAGCTTTCAAATGCTGTTGAAGGTAAGAAGTGCATACATAAGTAAATAATACTAAAGTGAGCCAGGGTTTGGGATTGCATCTCAGAATCCATCAGCTATGGTGAACGTAAGTATCTTCATATGAACCAAGTATAAACTGAGCCCAATAAAAAGAACATTATTTTTATCTCATTAGACTGAACTGATTTAAAATGAAATCTTGGCTCTACCTGAAATTCCTCAGGAACATTCTGAGGAATAATTTAGGAACATTCAAAAATATGAACAAAAATATGAACATATGAAGAGTATGAAGTCATCTTGAGAAGAAGGTTATATGAGAATCAGAAGTCTTCTTTGACTTAACTTTGAGAGTTTCAGCTCCAATTGGACTTTTTTTGGTTATGTTCTAAAGGATGGGACATCCACAGTCAATTGAGGTGATTCCTTAATTTTGATATGTAGTTTTCAAAGAGATTCTTAAACCACTGCATTTATCTAAACGTAAACTGTCTGCATTAAAGATTAACATGCCCTATAAAGGAAGAATACATGGGAAAAATATAATTCCACATTTGCTTGATTATTTGCTTTCATACACAGAAATGGTCAGGTATTCTCATGTTCTGCTCTCTCCTTCCAGCAAAACAGTCAGGAGGAGGAGAAAGATGATGGAAGGGCAGTTGCATTAAGAATGGAAGCAGAGAAAAAACACTATGGAGATGATGGAGGGAAGTGGTTACTAAGCAGAGAAGAGAAGCCTGTTAAAAGAGTTAAATTTTCCAAGCAAATAGTGTGTACCAAGCAATGGCTGGTCTTCAAAGTCACATCTTTCATAACATCATTTTTAACTTCTATCCATTTGCTTATTTAAAACACTGTTCCTCTAGTGTTCTCTGTTTGAATACAAAGATCAGGTTCTAGGTAATTACCGTATTTTTCGCTCCATAAGACACGATTCTCCCCCCCCCCAAAGTGGGTGGAAATGTCGGTGCATTTTATAGACTGAAAAATCGGGCTGCCATGGCGGGGTCGTTTTACAGTGCTGAACCCCCGGCTCTTCTGTCTTTGTCATTGCCCGTTTTTCTCCTCTACACCTAGGTGTGTCTTATGGTCAGGTGTGTCTTATAGTGTGAAAAATAGGGTACTTGGATTGTACTAATTCCCAGATAAATTATTTGTTCCACAGTAGTCCTACAGAATAAGTAGGACTTTGTAATTTTGATTGCTTTGCCATTGAGGAATAAACTTTTGTTATATTTATAACAACAACATAGAAGAATGGACATTTTAATAAATACTGTTTTGCCAACAAATATTTCCCTCCTAAACTAGGAACTTGCTTTAAAAACCCTAGTCATGTTCATGTTTGCAAATGGACAGACATTTTTCAAACTGTTAGAATCAAAATATGGAATATATATACCAGTGGTGGTATTCAAAAACTTTTACTACCGGTTCTGTGGGCATGGCTTGGTGGGTATGACCGTGTGACTGGGTGGGTATGGCTTTTCTTTTTTGCAGTCCCCACCTATTTTTGGGAGCTTCTTAGCTTTTTTTGGGGGGGGCGTTTTTGCTCCCCTGAGGCTCCCCTGAGGCTCAGGAAGAAAAAACAAGAGTATGGGAGGAGCATGCAGCACTCTTCCAAGCTCCGTTTTGGGAGCTTCCTAGCCTCTGGGGGTGGTGGTTTTGCCCCCCTAAGGCTCCTCTGGGGCTCTGGAAGGCAAAAAATGGAGGGGGGGGCTGAGCTCCTCCCTCCATTTTTTGCCTTCCTGGGCCTCAGCAAGGGGAATCCCAGCACATCTGATCTTCTCTACAGCTGATTGTCAGGAGGGGAAAAAAAGAAATACCTTATGTGAATGTCAGGCAGGCAGGCGGGGTAAGTGAGCATCGGGTGGGAGGGCGACCCGGTGGGGGGCATGGCCAGCCAGAACTTACTAACCATTCGGCGACCCACGCCAAATTCTTGCTATCGGTTCGCCCGATCTGTTGCGAACCAGCTGAATACCACCACTGACATATACATTGTCATTATACTTTCTACATAGCCACTGAAGGGGAATCAAAATTTGCAGAAGTTCTTTTTGCTCAATTGACAAAAAGTGCCCTAGGTTGGATTATTATGGTATTCAGTTCTGAGGACCAGGCACGCCAGGATTATATTGTGGGGAAGTTAATTCCATACAGCTCCAAATGTATGGTCTTCCTTGCTGCAGCTCCTGAAAAGGTTCCTGGGAAACAGAGGAAGAGAAAGCGGCAGCGACGCAACTTGACAGCAACTCCCTGTAAAAAAGAAAAGAGTGACAATACCCAGGAGGAAACTCCCAACACGGAGGTACTGCTAAGCTTCGCCATGATGTGACTTTGTAATTTTGATTGCTTTGCCATTGAGGAATAAACTTTTGTTATATTTATAACAACAACATAGAAGAAGGGACATTTTAATCAATACTGTTTTGCCAACAAATATTTCCCTGCTAAACTAGGAACTTGCTTTAAAAACCCTAATCATGTTCATTTTAAAGAATGTTGTTGAGACAGTCACATGACCAGGGTAAACTAGAGTTTTTGGGATAATTTTGTTCTGAAATGTGAGTGTTGTCTAATAATAGTATCTGTTGTTCAGTCACTGAGTTACATCCAACTCTTTGCAGCCCTGTGGATCACAGCAAGCCAGCCCTCCCCCCTGTCTTCCACTGTCTTTCACAGTTTGCCACAACTTGTTGTGTTGATGACACTATCTAACCATCTCATCCTCTATTGTCCCTTTCTCCCTTTGCCTTCAATCTTTCCCAACATCAGAGTCTTTTCCAATGAGTCCCCTCTTCTCATTAGGTGGCCAAAATATTTGACCTTCGGCTTTAGTACTGTCCTTCTAAAGAACAGTCAGGATGGATTTCCTTTTGGATTGTCTAATTTGATCTCCTGGCAATCCAAGAGACAAAGAAGAATCTTTACAGTTTTCAGTTTTTTTTTACTTTATATTGGTATAAAATCATATACTTTATAAAATTTCCTCCTCCTCTTTTATGCTCTGAATGGTTGTTTTCATTTATTGGGTTTTATTTTAAAAATGAAAGTGTTCACATGCATGGCAAAATTAAACTCATTTATTAAACTTTCATGTGAGTAATGGCCGATGTAACACCTGGAAATCACCAGGGATATATTAAATATGGGGTTGGTTTGTTTAAAATCTCTATTTTTCTTCTATTTAAAGGGTGACAGATCTCATGGAGTAGCTAGAAGCCCGAAGGAAACTACTGAGGAAGGTTCTGAAAATGATCCTGGGTTGCCTTCATCCAAAAAGATGCAGGGGGAACGAGGTGGAGGAGCTGCTCTCAAGGAGAATGTGTGTCAGGTAGTAGCCTCCAATATTTGTCCTAGCACAGTAACTGTGAGGATGGCTTAAAACAGTTAGACAACCAGAAATATACTACGTTCCTCAATTCTTTACAGAGTGCTTGTATAGTAACTGCTTTTGTTCACATTGATCTTTCCCCCCAAATACACTTTTGCAAACAAAACTTATTTGTATTTGCAAAATACCCAGAATTATGGGAGTGGGCAGATAAATATTTGAAGTCTTCATCATAATTATCCTTATTGTCATCATGGTCTTTTATTCTTGAAAGTCGCTTTGTTGCTTTCAGCTTCCCTTACAAGCTTCTTCCATTTGCATGTTAGTGTTTCTAATGTCCTCTCCGCCTTTGCTAATTCCTCCTCCTCTGTTTCTCCTATATCTGTTACTTTTAACTCCTAGCTGGTTTCAAGCTTCTTTTACATTCATAATAATTTCTTAAGCTACCTGCTCCCATTTTTTTCCCTCATGGAAAAGTGTGCAGTAGTACTTCCAGAATCACTTTTCAGAAAGCCCAAGCCTTTGTGCATTCTCTTTGATCTAAGGATTTCTGTCAGTGAGATCCATTTTACTGCTACTGAACTTTTCATTGTTGAGTATCTGAATATCCCTTTGGTTTCAAATACATGGCTATCATCTGGGATCTCTTCCCCGACTTCCCTCTGGTAAATTTCAGTTTAAAGCTATCCAGATGACAGTTGCAAAGTGATTTCCAAACACTTTCTTCCCCATTGATATGTGGCTCAGCTTACTAGAATCTTTAACCTTGAAAGTATCAAAATTGCTTCAATTCCATGCTATCTGCATGGCAGATTGTTCATGTGCAGTATTATTACTTTTTCTTACTGGGCTATGCTCTACAACAGGAAGAGGTGAAAAACACCTGTTTTTTCATTCCCTTCATCCAGTCTATCAGTTTATCATAGCACCTTGTAGTGTCTTCAAGGCTTTGACAAGTTGTGTCATTTGTTCCTATGTTGATTGTTAGGAAGGAATATTTTTCAGCAGATGTACAGGTAGTCCTCGACATACAGCGAGTGGTGGTATTCAGCAAGTTCTCACCGGATCAGGCAAACTAGTAGCAAGGATTCGCAGTGGGTCGCTGAACCTGTAGTAAGTTCTGGCTGGCCATGCCCCTGACTCAGTCACCTGGTCATAACTGGCTCGCTTGCTCCGCTTGCCCAATGCTCGCTCATCCCACCCGCCTGATGCTTGCCCCTTAAGGTATTTCTTCTTTTTTCCCTTCCGACAATCAGCTGTTCATACGATTAGCTGTGTTGGATTCCCCTTGCTGAGGCCCAGGAAGCCAAAAAAATGGAGGGAGGGGCTCAGCCCACCCTCCATTTTTTGCCTTCCTGAGCCCCAGAGGAGCCTTTTGGGAGCAAAAACGCCCCCCCTAGAGGCTCTTCTGAGGCCAGGAAGGTCCCAAAACGGAGCGTGGACGGGTACTGTGCGCCCCTCCCATGCTCTGTTTTTTTTCTTCCTGAGCCCTAGGGAAGCCTTCTGAGAGCAAAAACACCTCCCAGAGGTTCTTCTGAGGCCAGGAAGGTCTCAAATTGGAGTGTGGAGGGGTGCTGCGTACCCCTCTCATGCTCTGTTTTTTTCCCTGAGCCTTAGCCTTCTGGGAGCAAAAATGTCCCCCCAGAGGCTCTTCTGAGGCCAGGAAGGTCCCAGAACGGAGCGTGAGGGGTGCTGCATGCCCCTCCCATGCTCTGTTTTTTTCTTCCTCAGCCCTAGAGGAGCCTTCTGGGAGCAAAAGCATCCCCCTAGAGGCTTTTCTGAGGCCTGGAAGATCCCAAAATGGAACTAGGTGGGGTGCTGTGCACCCGCTCCAGACTCCATTTTTTTTCTTCTTGAGCCCCTAAAGAGTCTTCTGGGAGCAAAAACGCACCCCCCAAAGGCTCCTCTGAGGCCCAGAAGGGCCCAGAAATGGGGGAGTGGCTGTAAAAAGGCCAAAAATGCCACGCCCACCCAATCACATGGCCACGCCCACCAAGCCACACCCACAGAACCGGTAGTAAAAAATTTGAATCCCACCACTGCATACAACCATAATGGAACTTGTCCACCACAGTCATATGTCATGATAGTCATAACGCAGTTCACCCATACTATAAATTGCAGTCATGTGACTGCAGGATGCTGCAAACAGCTGTAAATGTGGGCTGGTTTCTGGGCACCCAAAATATGGTCATGTGACCACCAGTGAGGGGATGTCACAACTTCAGAACTAGGTTGCAAGATCCCTTGAGAGGTCTCTCATAACTTTGAATGGGCACTAAGTGACCGGTCATAAGTCAAGGATTACCTGTAAAAATTTTGGGGAATTGTTCCATTATTTCAATTATTATTTCTTTCAATAAGCTTCTTCTGGGAGTCTTCTTGATGCTGCAGTAACTTTTTTTCCTGTGCCTGGTTAAAAATTCTCCATCTGCCATGTGATGGTTAATTTGGCCTTCTCTTCTAAGGAGCAATCAGCTTGCACTTACTGCATGTACTTGTCTTCAAGGGGGAAAACCACTCTCAAATATGACAGATCCCCTGCAGGTCATGAGAGCAGGTTCCTCACCATCTCTATGTTCCAATACGTAACAAACAATTTAAAAAGTTGGTTTCTGAGTAACTGGCTTCCCTATATGGCCTGTGAAGATGCCCTACCTATCCGCAGCAAGCAGAATTCCAGCTACACCCCCAACATTACTCAGGAAACATTAAGCAAGCAAATACAGGAACCCTCAGGAAACGGCCAGCAGTAGAAGCAGCAATCATTCATTCACCAGTCTCTCCAGTTTTTTCGCTTTTCCCTTCCCTCTTTTCTGCCTCTTCCCTCCTCTCTGTTGAATTCCTCTGCCTTATAGCTGTCTGCTCTTCTTATTCATTTGCTTAATGACCTCTCTGTTTGGGAACTAGCTCCCTTATGGTTCAGGGTATAAAATGTTTTTCCATTGACTTTACGGTAGATGAGAAATGCATGTAAGCACATTTGCCAGGGGAAGGGGATACAGGAATTGAGCTAAATTTTGCCTTGTAGGATGGACTTAAATTTAACTTTTGAAATAGTCTGAATTGCTTATATTCCTACAAATGAATCTGTATACTTAAGAAATAAATATTGTTGAATGTTTTCAAATGAAGTTTCAACTGGTGTTTTGTATATTATTGTACATACAAAAAAAAAAAACAGCTTATGGTGACCTACTGTTCATTTACATGCAGATCTGTGAAAAGCCAGGTGAATTGTTGCTGTGTGAAGCTCAGTGCTGTGGTGCTTTCCACCTGCAGTGCCTCGGGCTCTCAGAAATGCCGAAGGGCAAGTTTATCTGCACTGAGTGTTCCACAGGTACAGTACTGGGTGGATGGAAAGAACTTATGACCAAGTGGTGCTGTCTATCAGCTTGGCAGCCTTTGAAAAAGGGTTGGACCAATTAATGGAAAGCCTGGGGAACAATGGCTTGTTAGCCTTGATGGCAGTGGGACTGCCCCTGAAGAACATCTGCTGGAGGTTAATGAGCTTCCATGTAAAGTTGGCTGGCCACTGTGAGAACAGACTGCTGGACTAGATAATCCAGGGGTCTAATCCAGCAGGGCATTGCTTAGGTTCTTATATTCTTAGGTAAGTGTTTGAACTTGTTGCAAACAAGTGGTTTTCCTATGGGGAACAGATGGCCTTGTGGTCATCTGAAATAGAATACATTTGAGCTCTTTTGAGACCTTATCTGTGGATGACTCCTTAATTATAAACTTTGGTTGTTGTTGCTTCTGTATCTGAATGTCCCTATGTCTTGTTCTTGATTTCTCCTTTAGGAGTTCACACGTGTTTTGTATGCAAGAATAGTGGGGAGAATGTAAAGCGTTGTCTACTTCCTCTGTGTGGCAAATACTATCATGAAGAATGTATACAAAAATATCCTCCCACAGTCATGCAGAACAAGGGCTTTCGCTGCTCACTGCATATCTGTATGACATGCCATGCTGCTAACCCAGCTAATATTTCTGCATCTAAAGGTACATACAGGGGACTTCTTTATGTGGTCAGTTCAGTGATGCCAAAATTTGCAGCAAGATGTGGGTTTTATTTGTAGACAAGAATCAATATACTTCATTTTTAAATTTAAATTTAAAATTTATTATTATTTCCAAGACATATTAACAATATATTTCTTTTTAGGTCGCTTGATGCGTTGTGTGCGGTGCCCTGTTGCATACCACTCAAATGATTTCTGCCTTGCTGCTGGGACAGTGATTCTTGCTTCCAACAGCATTATCTGCCCAAATCATTTTACCCCACGAAGGGGCTGTAGAAACCATGAGCATGTCAACGTCAGCTGGTGTTTTGTTTGCTCAGAAGGTAATGCATTGTTTGTTGGATGTGATGCATTGTATACATTTTAATGAAGACTTCTTTGTTGTTGTATTGGAAGACACCTCTGAAGATAGGAGAGGGAATTTGTGATGGGTGTATCAGAAGAATAAAGCGGAAATATCCTATATATTATCCTCATGCAAAGTCTGATAAATCTAAACGTAATCAGATGAGTTAGGGCTTGAGTGATCAGAAGCTTCACTTATATGTCTTAAGTTTTACTCTGCATCTTTTCTGAAAAGTATAAGGATGGTTCCTTCCTGACTCCTTTATCATCTTGTGAACTATTTATAGTATACAATTAGATGAAAAATGCTGACCAGTCTAAAAAGCAATCGTAATCCTGCAAGGGTATCTCCACACCAATAGATGCTATAGCATTACATACCTGCATATTACATTGGCTTTAAGGCCTCTAATTATAAATCCTATTAACTGATGGCAACTCGATTCTGATGACTGTGATAACCCACCTTTCGTCCTTATAGGTGGTAGCCTTTTGTGCTGTGAGTCGTGCCCTGCTGCATTCCACCGGGAGTGTCTGAGCATTGACATGCCAGAGGGGAACTGGTACTGTAATGACTGCAAGGCTGGCAAGAAGCCACACTATAAGGAAGTGTTCTGGGTGAAAGTGGGGCGCTACAGGTGAGGGAAAGAAGCCATTCATATTACGCCTAAATTACTGAACTGAACTGAATTCTTTATTGGCCAAGTGTGATTGGACACACAAGGAATTTGTCTTGGTGCATATGTTCTCAGTATACATAAAAGAAAAGATACATTAGTCAAGAGTCAAGAATCATAAGGTAGGACACTTAATGATAGCCATAGTATACAATAAGCAATCAAATCATACTAGGAAACAGTCAATATAAATCGTAAGGATACAAGCGACAAAGTTACAGTCATACAGTCACAAGTGGGAGGGGATGGGTGATAAGGAGTGATGAGAAGGTTAATAGTAATAGTAGTGCAGGCTTTGTAGTAGTTGAATAGTGTTGAGGGAATTATTTGTTTAGCAGAGTGATGGCTAAACTGGATTACCGATCCTGTTTTACATATAATCTGAGTCTGTCCATTAGAAGAAGAAATCAGCACCATCTTTATAGTTCAGGTAGTCCTCAACTTACAACAGTTCATTTAGTGACCATTCGAAGTTACAACAGCACTGAAAAAGTGACTTATGACCATTTTTCACACTTATGACTGTGGCAGCATCCCCATTATCACAGGATCAGAACTCAGACACTTGGCAGCTGACTCATATTTATGACGGTTGCTGTGTCCCAAGGTCATGTGATCCCTCTGTTGCGACCTTCTGACAAGCAAAGGCAATGGGAACGCCAGATTCACTTAACCAGGTTAGTAACCTATCAACTGCAATGATTCACTTAACAACTGAGGCAAGAAAGGTCGTAAAGTGGAGCGAAACTCACTTAACAAATTTCTTACTTAACAACAGAAATTTTGGGCTCAGTTGAGGTTGTAAGTCGAGGACTACCTGAAATGACAATTTAGCTACCTTAACCACACGCATGTGTTTTATCCTCAGTTTTTCCTGCTGAGGCTTTCACACTGTGAAGAGAACATGTAAAGCGTCTGGTCTTGTCCTGTTCTGTTGTGACTGAGTTAGCAAAGATGATGTGTATTTGAGAACAGAAGTTGCAATAGACAAATCTATTCATTATTTTACCTTGTGTTCTTGATCACCAGGTGGTGGCCAGCTGAGATTTGCCACCCTAGGACCATTCCTATCAACATTCAGAAAATGAAACACGTCATTGGTGAATTCCCTGTTCTTTTTTTCGGATCAAATGATTACCTTTGGACTCACCAGGCTCGAGTGTTTCCTTATATGGAAGGAGATGTGAGCAGCAAGGATAAGATGGCAAAGGGAGTGGATGGCATTTATAAGAAGGGTAACACATTAATTAAATCTAAGAAAATGCTTAAATATCACAAAATCAAAAAGTACTTGTCCTGTACTTCTGTATTCTTATATGAGATATCAATTTACTTTATTGTTTGTGGTCTCGGAGCAAAGGTAAGCTAAAACATTGAAAATCTGATGTTTGTCTTTTTATCACAGTTAATGAATCTGCCTGTGGGTTACTTATACAACATGTCACTTTTTTGTGGGAATTCAGGATGTTATATTTGCTTTAATTTTGTTGAACTGAAACCACCATAATAGACTATAGATACGTTTCTCCCTCTTGAAGTCTTGTAATTGATTTGGATCTTTAGCCACTGACCATACAAAGCAAACTTTACATTTCTATTCAGCCTAACTTCCTCTTTGGTTAAGACAGAGCATACTTCATTTTCCAAACTGCCCACATCTCATTGCTGATGCTGGAAAGATGAATTTGAGTTGAAGCTTTGCATAGCTTAGGGTATATCCTCCTTTTTATTTTGGGGGCCTATTGCAAATTTATTCACATACAATTCTTCGTACAAAAATTTTGAAAAACAATCCAGATTGCCAGAAAGGTATATAAAAGTGTCTGTTCACATATAATAAAAAAAAGCAATTCTCAACTTAGCTTTACAGGAAGCTGCTGTAAGATTTGAAGAATTAAAGGCACAGAAAGAACTGCGTCAGCTACAAGAAGACAAAAAGAATGATAAGAAACCTCCACCATACAAACATATCAAGGTGAGAGTGCACAATGTAAGCGATCTGATATTACCTTAAATGTAATTGAGTGGTTAATAAGGTTGATTGTATGTGACTTTTGCAAGCCTTAATTGTACATTAAGCTTTAGTTTTAATCAGGAATTGCTGTCAACTAGTACATATATTTTTTTCATGCTTAGCTTGGATTTAACTTGCTGTTTCCTAATATCTAATTGCCCTATGGAAGGTCAATACTGAATATAAATTTAAAGAAATAAATTATTGCAGTCTTTGCTATTGTGTCCTAGCACTGTTAAATGAAGCACACAAGTAGATTCTTCAACATTTTGTCCCATCTCATCCTATGCAAATTAGCTGTTAGCTACACTGAGTTGAACTTGGTACTAACCTACAAGTGTGTGTATGTGTGTATAATTGGAAGGCCAACCCATCTAACAGCCATTATATGGTCACATAGAGGAAGTGAAAAGGTACTATTTCTTCTGGTGGTGGTAATAATAAAGTAGCACAAAGTATCCTCTGCAATTGTAAAAAAAATATTAGTAACTATTCCAACATTGTTTCTTCATCATTTATGCTGCCAAAAGTTACTTACCTTTCAGTGAATTGCAGTGTACTGCCAGACAGTGCATCTGAGTGATGTTTTCAAAATGTACACTTCCTAAGACAATGGGTTTACTTCGAATTGTCTGTTTCTGCTTGTAGATAAACAGGTCTGTGGGCAAAGTGCAGATCTTCACAGCAGATTTGTCTGAAATACCACACTGCAACTGCAAGCCTACAGATGAAAACCCCTGTGGCTTAGATTCCGAGTGTATTAATCGCATGCTGCTTTATGAATGCCACCCTGCGGTTTGCCTAGCTGGAGAACGCTGCCAAAACCAGTGTTTTACCAAGAGACAATATCCAGAAGTAGAAATTGTCCGTACTTTAGCACGTGGCTGGGGTTTACAAGCCAAGAGAGACATTAAAAAGGTATTTTGCTTTTTTATTTTCATTATAGTTACCCTATATCTAAAAACAAAGAAAAAGCTCATTTTCTTGTTCTAATATAGATCATTAAGATGTGGTAGAGGTTTTGTTTCTTAGGGTACTTTTTCTACCTACATAGAGGTTAGATTATGCAACAATGGAATCTTAAATTACTTCCCTCAAATCAGTGTATGCCAACAATTCCTAAGATCGCTTATACTGATTGCCTTTCCTTGTGAATTATTTCTTTTTCCAGTGTCAGTTATTTGTCATACAAATTCTGATTTAAAAGACACAAATTATCTATAGTAGCTCACTGTTTCTGATACCCATTTTGTTACATCAAATTACTACTGAATATTCATAATATTCTTAAACTGCTATAAATAACATGATCCTAAATTATTAGGAAATAATTGAACAAATGTTTCTTAAAATATCTGCCAGTTTTAGTAGAATAGCTACTACAGATGCTTTAATAGTCAGGTTGTTGTAAGTGTTTAATAGTATCCCTGAGAAAAAGCAGAGTGGGAGACAGTAATATGTAAGCCCGTGTAGGCTTCTTAGATTTTGAATGGAAAATATAATAGAAATAGAATAGACCAGAATTCTTTATTGTGATTGGACACACAAGAAATTTATCTTTGGTACATATGCTCTCAGTGTAGATAAAAAGAAAATATACATTCGTCAAGAATCATAAGGTACAACACTTATAGTCATGGGTTACTATCTATGGTTTTATATATATACATACATATATGTGTGTGTGTGTGTATATGTATATGTATATATATATATATATATATATATATATATATATATATATATATATATATATATATATGTGTGTGTGTAAGGTTTTTAAGCTGATAATTTTTTTTTTTTTTTAAAATAATAAATAAGGGAGACTAGTATAGATCTATTTCGAGCTAGTTAGCTCTCTTCAGCTAGCCATACCCTTACTGGGATTCGAACCAGGGAAGTATTACATGTGAGGCAGTTGTAATTGCCTCTACACCACTGGCTCTCTCCTTATCAGCTCAGGCAGGGGAATAAGTATATACTTTGTATTACAACACCCTGTTAAGCCCCAATTAAGGGAGAAAGCATACTGCTTTCTTTTCTGTCTTTCGGCTCATCACCAGAGACCATACCGACAGAAAGCTATTTGTTTCGTTGCCTTTTGTTTACATGTGTGTAAGGTTTTTAAGCTGATAATTTTTTTTTTTTTTTAAATAATAAATAAGGGAGACTAGTCTCCCTTATTTATTATTTAAAAAAAAAAAAAAAAATTATCAGCTTAAAAACCTTACACACATGTAAACAAAAGGCAACGAAACAAATAGCTTTCTGTCGGTATGGTCTCTGGTGATGAGCCGAAAGACAGAAAAGAAAGCAGTATGCTTTCTCCCTTAATTGGGGCTTAACAGGGTGTTGTAATACAAAGTATATATATATATATATATATATATGTATGTATACTTTGTGTTATATATATATACTTTGTGTCTCCCTTATTTATTATTTAAAATTATCAGCTTAAAAAACCTTACACACACACACACATATATATATATATAATCTATATATGTGTATGTGTGAATATAAATATAAATGAATATATAATCTTCAGGTAGCCCAATTCCAAATTGTTAAGAGCTTTAAAGTTCAAAAGTAGGGTGTTTTTTTACTGATTGTATAAATAAGTAAATAAATATAAAAAATAAATAAGGTTATATTTCACTTACGTTAGTTACCTATGTGACAAATATATAGGCTGCTTGGGTCTCTCTAGCAGCCTCATAGCTTCTGGGTTTTCAAAAGAAACCATGTCTAGGCTTATTCTTATAGTAAGAGTGAGAACATTATTGAATGTTCCGACATTATCCGACTTTTCTCAAAAAAGTAGCTTGGAATATTGACATTAATGAGGAACTTTGTTTTCCTAGTTTTGTAATCAGAGCACTTACTTGTTCTTCCATTCCTGGGAATTTCAGGGTGAATTTGTGAATGAGTATGTGGGAGAATTGATAGATGAAGAAGAATGTCGGGCCAGAATCCGTTATGCTCAAGAACATGATATCACCAACTTTTACATGTTGACCTTGGACAAGGTGGGTAAAAAAAAATGGTTCGCTGTTCATTGAATGACAGGTGGCTATATAAAAACAATGTTGTTTCATCATTTAGAGTATTTAATAGAATGTTAAAAATCATTGAAAAAATAAATGTTCCTTTGATAAGTTTGTGCACCCTGTGCATTCTGAACTATTCAATTTGTCCACCTTTGTATTTTTTAAAGCACTCCGCATATAAAGCTAGTCTCAGCTATGTTTTTAAAAGATGTTATTCCATTTGGTGATTTTAGGATCGAATAATTGATGCTGGACCAAAGGGCAATTATGCTCGATTCATGAACCATTGTTGCCAGCCAAATTGTGAGACACAGAAGTGGTTAGTGAATGGAGATACTCGTGTTGGGCTGTTTGCTCTTGTAAATATTAAAGCAGGTCAGTATGTCTCATAAAAGCTCTCTTTAGAAACATTGGGGGGGGGTCTTAAATGCTTAGGTTTGTTGTCTGTTGAAGATTATAAAGCCCATTAAAAAGATATTAGTGTTTAGAAGATAAGTTGTTCAGGTGGATAGTTTGTTCCTGAGTGCATGGACAGTCTTCTAGGCCCATGATGGTGAACCTATGGCACGCGTGCCACAGGTGGCACACAGAGCCATTTGTGCTGGCATGCGAGCTGCAGGCAAACTTACCTCACTGCGCATGCACGTGCCTCACAGCTGATTTTTGGCCAGTTTGAGGCCTTTTTCAGCCTCCCAGAGGCTTCAGGAAGGCTTCTGCAGGCTTTTCAGGATGAGAACTAGGCCCGTTTCATCACTTCCTGTTTTTCCAGAAATACCAGAAGTGAATAAACGGGTCTAGTTTTCAGCCTGAAAAGCCTGCAGAAGCCTTCCTGAAGCCTCTGGGAAGCCGAAAAAGCCCTCAAATTGGCCGAAAATCAGCTGTGATGCACAGTGCAGGTAAGGCGGCAGCGGAGGGTGGGGGGGTTTGTGCATGCATGCATAGGGGGTATGGGGGGTGCACATTGCCTTCTGGGTGCTGGCATGCAAGCGTAAGCATGCAAGTGCGCGTACAATTTTTGGCACAGGAGCCCAAAAAGGTTAGCCACCACTGTTCTAGGCAGAACTGATTCATCCTGTCTCCATCTGCCATTTGTCTTTTTCCTTTCTTTTTCTTTGTTCATTTATTTCCTGAAAGATGGCAGAGGACTGTTTGCTGCAGATGCATGGTTCTTCATTTCTTTTCTCTAAATACCCCACAGTGAAGGTTCCCCCCCCACTTCATGTCTTCTTTTTCCACTTCTCTGCTAGTTTCCTGCATAGTTTTTGTTGCCAGGGTTTCTTTCATTTGCTTGGTTGAAGAAATCCTGCCTGCCTTGTCAGCATTAGTAAGACTCCACTTCTCTAGGAGCCTATAGAAGCCTTGTAGCTGCTGAAAGAGTTCTGAAAGGAGGAAAAAATGATATAAAAGGAACAGCGAAGAAACAAAGATGCTTTATTTAGTGGAATTAGGTTCTACAAAGGCTTAATCTCTAATAATTGCATTATTAACCCATGGATACTGCTCTGTGTTGCAGTCATTCTGTTAGAAAAAACATGTCACAGCTATACTTCAGAAACAATACTGAGATAGGCTAATAGATCCTGCCTAACACAATAGAAATAGATTTCCCTCAGCGTTTTTAATTTTTCTTCTGGTTTTATTTATTAAATTTATTGGCCGCCTATCTTACTACAGGGTAACTCTGGATGGCTTACAATATTTAAAGATAAAACTACATGAAGAAAATATTCCAAAAATATAAAAACACAAAATACAATAGCTGGGGAGGGAGGGAGTAGGATGAGCAGGCGGGGGGACATGGGATGTGATATTATTGATTTCTTTCATTGCCAGGGACCGAGCTGACTTTTAACTACAATCTGGAATGTTTGGGGAATGGGAAAACAGTTTGCAAGTGTGGAGCACCAAACTGCAGTGGCTTCCTTGGAGTACGACCAAAGGTATAACAGTCTGACATCTTTGGGTATTTTTCCTTAGATGCAGCTATATATATATATACCAGATACACAGGAATTGTTTATAGTGCTGTTTTCCTCTACTATTTGTAATTTTATCCTGTTGATAAAAGTAGCATCCCTGTTGTCTATTCTGCATTATTTAAGCGGGTGAAAGTACAAATTAAAATGAAAAAGGAGAGCAATTCTTGTTTTCCTTGTAATGTACACCTACTAAATGGACCAGCTAGGATCAGACATATCATTATGTACCTTACTTAAACAAGTTAAATAAAATTAGTTATATGAGAACAGGGATTTTTTTTCCATCCTGAAAAATTGCTTACTGGGATTTTTTTCTGTCTTCAGAATCAGCCACCTGCTACAGAAGAGAAATCTAAGAAATGTAAGAGACGGCATGGAAAGCGCAAATCACAAACAGAAGTCACGAAAGAGCGGGAAGATGAATGTTTCAGTTGTGGAGATGGTGGGCAGTTGGTTTCCTGTAAGAGACCAGGCTGCCCCAAAGTCTACCATGCTGACTGCCTCAATCTGACTAGGCGACCTGCAGGTGAGTCATGTATTCTCATATTTTGCTACTGCACAAAGTATTTCCAGGATGAAAACGGTAGCTCATTTGCATGTGAGGAAGACAAAGGAACGTATTGCCCCATATTGGCTAAAGTTTTGTTCTTTAAAATAAACCTATATAAACATAGTTTTCTTTAAGGTGTTCTGTGTTTTTCTCCTCACAGAAACATCTTGTGTTAATGAATCAAAATCTAGGACAAAGTTAGAAAATGAAATTATTTCCCTCATACATTAAGTGCAGTACTAATAGAAAAATATATTTGGATGAATTGGAGTCAGTTATCTCCCCTATACCTTTTATTTCTCATTAAAGTATTCAGTTACAATTTCTGTCTATCCAATTTGATTCTCTTATAAATGATTCCTAGAGTTTGAATTTAATTGTTACTTTAATTTAATTGTTACCTGAAGCAGCATTTATCATTAGAGTGAATTAGAATAAAGAACAAAGTCAGATCAAAAGAATTGAGGAAAGAAGCCCAGGGGAGCCAGACATATGCTTATGAGAAATTAAACAGCAATTAGTTGAAACCCACAGGAGGTTATACCACTTCTAACTTTTTTTTTCTTGAGGTGGGAGAATCAGAAATTTTTATGTCTCTAGTTAAATTCTGTATTCCTTAAATTCCCTTTAGCCCATTCCTAGTCCTATAGGGTATAAATGGAACACATGTGAAAAAGCACATGTGTTCCATTGGAATGCAGTGACTGTTTGTATGCTAATGTTCCTTTGAAACTCCTGGACTCTGGTGGCATGGGTCTGGAAAGAATCTCACCCCTGAATTTGAGAGAAACAATATACCTTTGCAAAGTGTTTTTTTTCCCCAGTGCTTCTTCCTTGCAGTACTAAATAAAAATACTTCAGATAAAGTAAAGGCATTTTATTAAAGGGGGGGGGGGGGGGCTTGATACAGGGGACAGAAACAAATAATACATTTGATGTTTAGAATGGTCAAAAGCAATAAATCAAACAATAAAAGACATTGATTAGATGCAAGGGAAGATAAACACCCTCACAATATGTGGCATCTTCTCCTTTCCTATCTGGGTTTGTTTCTTTAGCGCTTGCAGCACTTAAGGATTTCAAAATACAGTCCTATTGTTAAGTTTCTGAATAGGCTAATTTTGCACATCAAAGGAAGAACAAGATTTCTTTCACTTCAATAGGAGGCATGGTTGCCATGTCCAAATGCTAGTGTCACCTTAATTAAAAAGCTAATCATAAAGGCTAAAATTCCAGGTTTCGTGAAGGCGCTGTTTGCTACTGATCATAGGTATCCTTTCTTGTTCTATAGACGGAGGTTCCTGCAGTTGGAGCCAGGGCAAAGTTGAAACACAATAATAAACAGTGGAATGAAACCATTGTATGTAATGAATTGGCCTTTGTGGGTTATATCTTCTGTGGGCGATTTAATACCAGCATCTGGATGTCTGGGAATCTGGAGCTGAATTTAGCAAATTTCCCTGAACAGCTTTCACCAGTCAGGGTTTCCTTGCATCTTAATTTCAGGGATTTTCAGAAGCTGCCATCACTTATTTCAGTCATGCTTTTTCCTGTGCTGCAGGAAAGTGGGAATGTCCTTGGCATCAGTGTGACGTGTGTAACAAAGATGCAGCCTCCTTCTGCGAGATGTGTCCCCGATCATTCTGCAAACAGCATCGGGAAGGCATGCTGTTCATCTCCAAACTGGATGGACGCCTGTCATGCACAGAACACGATCCTTGTGGACCTAACCCTCTAGAGCCAGGAGAGATTCGTGAGTATGCGCCTCCCACAGAATCAGCAGCTGGCTGCCAAAACACTCAGCCATCAGACCAGCAGCCTGCAGCTACAGGCCCGAAATCTCAGTCCTCAGAGAGGCTTCCTCTGACTGTGTCTCTCAGGCTGCAATCCTCAGATAAATCACCTTCCTCTTCATTGGCTCTGAGGCTACAGTCCTCAGACAAGCCGCCTTCCTCGGTGGCCCTGAAGCTACAGCCCTCAGATAAACCACCCTCTACAATGGCACTGCGGCTTCAACCAGCAGACAAATTGCCCTCCACCCTGGCCCTGAGTTTAAAGCCCTCTGACAAATTGCCCTCCACCCTGGCCTTGAGGTTCAAGCCTTCAGACAAACTATCCTCTGCCCTGGCCCTGAGATTGCAGTCATCAGATAAGCCACTTTCGGCAGTGGCTCTTAGGCTACACCCCTCAGAGAAGTCAGCACCCACGGTGGCCCTCAGGCTGCGGGCCTCAGAAAAGCTAGCTTCCCCAGGGGCCCGGAAAGGGCAACCTCCCAAGAAGCTGTCCCCCGCCATAGTTCGGGAGGAACAGTCCTCTGTTGCCACCGAGAAAAAGCCACCTGGATCTGAGACAGCAGCCAATTGCTCAGCCCTAGAGGCGCCCAGGAATTCAGACCCATCAGGGATGGGTCCTTCCCAGCCCCTATTGCTAGATAAGCGCCCCACCACCCCACCGCCCCATGGGCCGGTAGTGGACAGAGCTGCAGAACCTGACTCTCTGAGGCCTGAGCCGCAGGGCAGGGCCATTTCTGTGGGGTCGCTGCCTCAGCCTTCAGGGAAGGCGGCCCCTTCACTGAGCCTGAAGCCGCAGCCGCCAGTCAGACCTGTCACCCCAGTAGCCCTGAGGTCTAAGCCGTCAGAGAAGCTAGTCGCTCCGACCGGCTCACCGCCTCAGACGCCCAGCAGGCTGCCTACCCCTGTGGACACTCGGCCTGTACCATCTGACAAGCCTTCTACCACCGCGGGCCTGAGGCCTCAGCTCTCAGACAGGCTTCCTGCCCCACTAAACCCCAGGCCTTTGCTTTCAGAGAAAGCACTGCGGCCAGTCGACCAGAATGCTCAACCCAAAGAAAGAGGCTTTGTGACTGTGGAGCAGAACCCTCAGCCGAAAGAACGGACATCTGTATCTGGCGAGCAGTCTTGTCGGCCGACGGGGAAATGTCCACCCTTCCCAGGGCAAACCTCCTGTCCTCTAGAGAACTTGCAAATGCACGAAAAGACCTCTTGGCTTAGTGCAAAAGGGCTGCCATCCATGGAGCCATCTTTTTGGACAGCTGAGAAACTGCAGTCTCCTGAGCACAGTCTCTGTCCAGGCCAAGAAGCAATATCTGCACCCTCCACGGAGCAGACATTTTGGTCAACAGAGAGATTGTCTGCATTTGAACAACCCCCTTGGCCTGGAAGGGAAGCTCCACTACCTTCTGGGCAAACCTCATGGCTGACCAGAAACATTCAGACATTGGAGCAGATCTCTTGGCTCTCTGGGAAAACACAAACGCCTGTGGGGCAGGGCATCTTGCCTTTGTCTGAGCAAAATGCGGTGCTAGGACTGGACCAGGATTCCCCTGGCCACGAACCTCCTGAGTCTAAATCTAAGTGAAGCCAGTTTGAGGCCAGGCGGGTCACCTATTTCTTTAGATTGGTTTTTTAATTGTATGGGAAAGGATTGGTTTTGTTTGTTGTTTTCTTTTTAATTCACTTCCCCAGTTTCTTAACTTCTAGCAACATCCTGCTCAAGTCATACAGACGTATTTTAACTAAATCTCTATGATGCCCAACCAAGGAGCAAGAATGTAGGTGGTCTTTACCTTCATTTTGCAGACAGTAATGCTGAAATAAAGGAATCCACTTGGGATAAAATATTTAATTCCATTAACCAGTTTACTAATTTTATGAGTCTGAATCTAGGAACAGACTTGCATTCCTAGATTATTCCCATGTAGCTCTAAAGAAATAGTTTGTTATCATAACAAACTTCCACACTGGCCCCTCGTATTTCCAAAATGTTTTAACTAATGAACCAAGATATTGAGGGCACAAAAGGAAATGCAGCAGGTTTTTAGTTCTTAATTTTCATTCCTTGCAGTCTAACTGCTGTCAGGGTGGAGCTTTTCAAATGCAGGTGCTTTAAAAAAAATACTTGAAGTTAGTTGAGGACCTCAGTTCTGCAAAACAGAAGAACTTGTGCCTCAATGAACCTATGTCTTACAGCGGGAATATTCAGAGATACTATCTGGTAGATTCTTTGGGACTTAGGCTGTTAGTGCAATGGCACTAGAACTCCCTTTTCAACAGAATTTTGACCACTAAAGACAAGAGCAGATTAGAAAAATAAGTACATTATTCGTCTAGCTTTCCAGTGCAGCATTGCTGTGTTGGATTTTGTTTTGTTTTTACAGTTTGTTCACCAAAGTCATCTTGTAGTCAAACTGATAGTCAGTGTGGACAAATACAACTAATTTTCCTCTTTTCCATGGCAAATCTGCTTAAAAATAATGTTTGCATTATGTATGGTTGTATTTCTAAATTATAAGCTAATTCAGAAAACTAAACAGTTGACGATTGATGTGAGAATACATGTTCAAGATGAAAAATGAATATTACTATTTTGATTAGTGTCTAGCTTAGCAAGCCATTCATATTGTCTCCTGCAACACCCCACCTATACAAAATTGACTTGAATTTAGTGGGGCAGCCCTAAGGTGTCCTGTTGTTTAAAGAGAGAGATAGCTAAGGTTATAGTTCTCACACTGGAACTTGAAGAGCTCTAGCTCTTGCCTGAGGTTCTCGTTCTTTTTTCTGTACTTTCCAGTTAATGCAACATTTTAGACCCGACTGGTTGCTAGGTTGGTAATACTGTATTTCCATTAAGAGGAAGCATTTAGTATTACATAAAGAGGCAGATATATTATCTGCACCACAGAAATATATCTTGTGATGGTACTGATGGTGGTTTCTTTAAACTGGAGCTGGGGAATCAAATAAATTATTACTTTACCCTGTATATGGCGATATTATTCACCTGCAGGGCCTTCATATATATAATACGGCTTCCATTTCATACTACAAAATCAGCA
The DNA here is from genome assembly GCA_023653725.1 of Bungarus multicinctus. Taxonomy (NCBI): domain Eukaryota; kingdom Metazoa; phylum Chordata; class Lepidosauria; order Squamata; family Elapidae; genus Bungarus; species Bungarus multicinctus. The sequence goes on along the minus strand of CM042834.1, from coordinate 75,472,862 downwards.
AACTATTTGACCATTTGTAGATTGCCACCCTATTCTATTTTGCCTGGGCATCTGAACTGTCACAGACTGTTAAGCTCCAGTTTGAAGTAAAAACCTTTTGAATAGCTCCCATTTGGTCCTCTTTAGATGTGCACATTTTGGTACAGAGCACAAATTCTAACTCTGTCCCAATATAAAGCCTCTCACCTTGGAATAGATAACTCTGGGGTATTCAGGGCCTGTAGGTAATCATCAATGTTGCAGTGGCAGTTCAAATTCAAATCCATTACTTTTTTTTCAATGTTGGCTTTCCACAATGACAATATCTACTCGGCACTGCGAAATATTCCCCACCTGGTTGTGCATCTCATCCTCTTCTTTGATTCATTTCATTCTCTCCAAGTACAGCTAATGACTTTGTAAAAAGCATTATGACTAAATGGAACCTTAGTGCTTAAAGTTGGTTTTCCTTGAACACCTGCAGGCCGAACGCTGCTAATTGCTGAAAATGGCGAAATGCAAACACCTTTTGTTTCTGCGTGACTCCTGCACAAAAGGAAACAGGACAGTTCTTCTGAATGAGACAGATACAAGAAACCAAGGGCATTTTACCAAAACTTTTTAAAATGAAAAGACCCACCTTTTTGAACAATCAAGCAAGTCAAGCCAATCATGAGGCTCAGCATATTAAGCATTTCTCATGTGGAAACAAAACAAGGCTCTAAATTTTATGTTTCTAGGCCTTCCCGCGAACTGGACTTTATCATGTAGATTGTGTGTTTAGGGCTTCCTTTGTGCCAGCCCCTGCCCTCCCTTCACAGCTGTACTTATAAGAAGAGAGATATCTGCACTGCTTTATCCAACTTGGTTCTTGCAATGTCATGTGTTTTAACTAGGTATTTGTTTCATGGAAAAAAATAAACTGTGAATATTTTTGGTGGAGGCTATTTTAAAACTCAGAACTTTTAATTTTGAATTCTTTTGTTCAGATTCCTAGAGATCATGTAGGTGACTGTAAGAACTGGGATTTAAGTAGCAGCACATTCTGAATCTTTGGCTAGGAACTCATGATTGAACCAAATTACACTTTTCAAGTGGTATTTCCAAACAATTGCCCAGTGACTTATTTAATATTGCACCTTTCCTCTTTTCAGTCTCCTTAAGCTAAACTTGTTTAAAGTACAATGCTTCTTAACTGAACTAAGCAATGAAATAGAAAACATTGCAAAAGTATAGCCGGAGCAACTTGAATATTTTATCAAACACAACAGACCTTTCCAAGTCCAGAGGTTAATGTCCAGTTCATTAAGCTAAGTAAAGAAACTACGAAGTGTAACTTACTTCAGGAAAATATGAGGCATAAGGAGGAATCACCACCCAGGTCTTGGTTAGTATAAGGTAAGGTCTCTATAACCAGATGACTACATGAGGCAGGAAATTCTTCATTAGAAGCAACACTGGTCAACTAGAGAATGCCATCAGTCCAAAAGAAAAAAAGCAAATAAGGGTTGGAAAAACATAGTTGATAGGAGTTGAAGGGGCTAAAATAATCTTGAATTTAAAGTTGTTTGGGCATATTTACTCTGCTGTTGAGTAGCGGTATCTTGCTGGAATTGTGGGCAAAGTTAGTGTGCCTATGTACAAATATTTTACTTTGCTATCATGTTTATTTTAGACAGAAGAAGAGATGGTCTATAATTAAGAATCTGGTCTAGGGCCGTGCAATTTTGCTAGATGGGGGTCTGAGATTGTATTTTGCCTTTGAAGAAGGCACATTCCAAAAATTAAACAGATTGGGGAATTGAGAACAATCTGAGCTAGAATTTAATGTATATACATATATACACACGTACACACAGTGTGCATTATACAGTTCAGGTGACTGTATAGAACTGTAAAGAATACAATTTGTGCCTCTCCTTTTTCCAAACATTTTATCTAAGCTTTTGAGAAGGGAGAAGTGAACCTTAAAGCCTACAGGTGCCTAGATCTGTTCAAAATCTGTTCAAAAACTCATGAATCTGATAAAAGGTTTATTTTTAATGTATAGGCTACTTGTGGGAAGTGTACAGTGTAAAACTAAATTGAGGGCACTCCTTGGTCAGTCTTATAATAGTTACAAGTTAAACATGAGGTTCTTTCCCAGAGGCTTGAATGGGGCTTGTTTGAAACAATGGTTGTGATAATATTGAAGTATATGGAGAATTCTGGCCAGTACGGTTCAGTAATGTGCTGCTAACCATTCCATATTTCATGCTTCTCTCTACCACTTTTCTGCATTTTCCTGCAGATGGTAAATTGACTGCAAGTCCTTTAATTTAGGATGTATAGTTTCAAAATGTGGGCATATTTTTAATTAAAAATGGGAATTTAGAATTATATGTAATATTCTGCAACATTCATGTGCCTATGTTCAATTTTAAAGAAGTCTTTCCTCCAAAAACACATAGTTATTGAGCTACATATTTTTTTTTAATTACCCCTTGTGTTGTTTTACAGTGTGGTAGAATTCCTTGGAAAGTACAAAGCTGTTGAAAGTAGCTGTTGAAACCATTTAAGAACATTGCATTACAGGAATTGAGATAATATTCACATCCAAGATCAAGATGTATTATTCAAATATTGACAGAAAGTTACACTAAGTAATAGACACATTTCTGTCTCCTTTTCTAGATTTGCAATTGTTAGCATATTCAAGATGGTAGGAGTCAATTTATATGTGACAGCCACTTTGAATGCGATAGTTCTTTTGGTTTTCAGGTCATTGTATGCTTTATGCTTCTGAGAGCAACATCTTGAAAAGTTGTAGAAAGTGCAGCTCAAATTCCTCCTGCACTCTTGACTAGATAAATCCCTGAAGCTGTCCATTCTGCTCATCACCAGTTAAGCTAAATTACAGAGAGCGTGCTCTTTTGGTTGTAAAGTTGAAAAACCCCTGAGGCAGCAGGATATCCCACTGATCATTTTTTGATACTGTACTTTATGGGGTGATGATTTCACATTTGGTAGGTCTAGGTCTGTCATTTAAAGAGAGATTTTTTTGTAAAAGCTTAGGAGCCTATCCTAGTATGTGGTCAAAAGAGTTTGGAGAGGTTTACTTACATTTGAGGGCTCAAAACAAAAGTAATGCTGATTGGGGGTGGGTAGAAGAGGACCTTGTGTTTATCTGTTGCAGCAAAAGCAGCTGCCTTGCAGCATTTTAGAGACTAACAAATTTATGATGTAAGTTTGGGGGTTGCAATTCTTAAAACAGCTGCAGAACTATTGTTCATACCTTTGGTCATTTATAACAGTGATGTTAAACTTTTTAAAAAATCATGTCTTTATGAAACCAAAATAAAAATGAGTCTGATAAGGTAATTGGCACTTAGCAATGCTAACATTAAGATGGAGGGGAAAAATTGTTTCTCCAAGCAATATCCATTATTTCATTCTCAGGCATTTTGGTTGATGATTTTGGAGAGGGTATCAGTGGGAATTATGGCTAAGCAGAGCTGTTTGCAGAAGATCTAAACAGTATATGCTGCCATATCCCTCCAATGCTTAATTTTATCTGCATGGATGTTGAAAAGGAGTCAACAAAGCATATACCTGTCTTAGTGGAAAAAACCCACCCAATATGGCTGTGCAGAGCTGCCCAATTCTACAGAGAGCTGGCTACCCGAAGTTGTTTTTGGAATAGCTACATTTGAAGAAGAGGAAGTGTCTTTGGGTTGTTAATTTCATTTTGCTTCCCATACCTAGTTGACTGTATGTGAAATTTATGATAATTGGGGGAGGGGGGTAAGGTTGCCCTACCAAGGCGTTTCCAAAATATGTACTGTAATTCTTTGTATATAAAAGAACGTAATTACTGTAAAGTAAAGTTTAACTTTACTCTTATCTGTGTGCATTGTCTCATTAAGGTCTGGCAGAGCATTAAAATCTACCTTAATGGAAAGCTACATTTACAGCACAGGTAGTTTCCCCATCCAAACAGTAAATGGGCCAACAATGCTTAGCTTCCAAGATAGCACAATGTTGTCTGCCACTCTGACAAAGTGAAGTCATGCTTATTTCTGGTGACTTATTAAAACCATCCAGACTAAATTATTAAAACCTGTTTAAAATGTGCTGCAAAATCAAAATGTGCTTTTTACTGGATCCTTAATATGTGGCATTTTAACTTCTAGCTTACTTAAGCTAGACATTTAAGTAGGTGTCCCAAGATTGTCAGCTTATCGGTAGCAAAGTATACTTTCCCACATGAAAAGCAAAACTACCATACATTAAAACAGATGAACAAGTTTTAGTCATTGATAGCCTCAATACTTTTGAGAAGCTGAGGGCTATGGAGTGACTGCTTTCTGTACAGAATGTATCAGGTTTGTATGGTAGGCAGTAAGATGAATGGTTTGGGGCATTTTAACTGTAATTTGCTGTTTTGTGACACTGTTTTCTTGCATTCTCTGTAAAAAAAATAATGGAAAGTTTCCTCAGAAAAAATCATGCTTGGGGAATTAAACCATAAAGTAAAATTCAGAGACTGCACTTGTTAGCTTATTTTAAAAGATAGATAGCAGCTAAAAAGCGATGGCTGCTCTGTCCTGCTGCTTCTTGGCAGGCACATCCTTGTTCCAGCTGAGCAAGAATACATGAAAACCCCCATTTGCTTATTCACCATCCTGAATTGATGGAGCCTCTTTCTATCATTGACCAAAACAACGTGCAGCCTTTTTAGTGCCTTAGTAAAAGGTTCAGTCCTATTTTTAAAAGTCTGAAGGTAGAAAAACCATTTTGCAGTGACAAATTAACATGTAACAAAATAGAAATATATTGCACACGTTGCTACTGCTAGTGTTTATAAAATAAAACATTTCCACCCATCCCTGTCAGGAAAGAAAAAGAATTTTCATGATTACATCTGTGATCTTCTCACTCTACAGCCTTCTGGCATTCTCTAGCTCCCATATTACACTAGCCTGGAACGCCAGTATCCTTAATATTATCTATGTAGTTCTACTCGGTGTCCAAGATTTAGAAACTAAGTCCTTTCATAGTAATGGGCCTTATTAATTCTGTATGCATTCTTACATTAAATTACTTTGGCCAACTGTGATTAAGCTATCTCAATAAAGACCCCTATTTGAAAGAAGGGTTGTTTCTGTTGCTACATTGACAGCCACCGATTGACTGGAACCAATGGTCATTTCTAGGACCACTCTGGGATGACTTGCAGGTAAGTTTCCTCATATGGCCCTGACAAATAGGCCTCATTTAACAACAGTAACAGAGACCATAATTTCCATCACTAAGCAATGCAGCTGTAAAGTGTAAAGTTATGTAACCATGTCACTTTATGACAGAAATTCCTGCATTTTCAGTTGCCACCATTAAATAATATCACACCATCACTGCAACCTATTCATTTCCGTTGACTTTGGTTGGTTATAGGAAATTGACAAAGGAGGTCACAAATGGCAATCTTGTGACCACAGGTATGCTGTGAGTATCAGGAGAGGTATCATTCCTTCAGCTCCATCATAAGTAGGGTCACTGAACAAGTGGTTATTAAGTGAGGACCACCTGTGACATGAGGTAAAAGCAGGATACAGATTCTTTTCCTAACTTTCTGCAGTTCTGGATATACAGTAATTGCAGATAAATTCTCATCCCCAGGTGCTTCTCCAAATAATCTAAAGAATTTTCAGCAGAAATAGAAAGCTGACCATATCCGTCAACACCCAAGACCACACTGCCTTTTATTTACATGTAGATAACTTATTGGAAGCCATTTAAATAAGCTTAAGAGATCAGGCAACGTCTTCAAAATAGCAGAAACAACCCTAGTCAGCATAAGGTCTCTTGTGCATAGTGATGAAAAATAACAATTCTTGACACAGTTCAATAATTTAGTCAATATCTTCTGGGAAGGGAGCACAAGGCAATCAAGTCTTCCACTCAACAAGGCAGCACATTTTGCAGCATATTCATATCCTTGATCTACTTCTCTTCGGTTTCCTTGGATAGCGGCCAACAAATGATGTTTTACATATCCAAAGGGCAAGGCATTCCAACTAGCAAGTAGAAGATGTGACCCACCAGAAAAATTGCTCTGTGGTGGAAAACGTTACTTTTGGCAAAATAAAAGAATTCAGTGATGACAACAGCTGTAGAAATAGGTGGTAGTGCTCTTTTGATTCAGATCAACTCCTTTTTCCTCTGAAAGTAGAGCACATATAGTTACACAAGTTGTACAGATTTGAAACAAATTAAGGTTAAGGCTCATTAAAATTTCTGGCAGCCACAATTCACTTAAATGTGTGTAAGGCATAAAAGCTAATACCTTTCCTCTGTGGTCATCATCCCCAATCCTCCCTGTTACTGATAAGATAAGAGCGGGGATTTGGAAAAGATGCTCATAGATTCTGCTGCCTCCTACTTTTCAGGACACATTCACAACTATTCTTCTAAATTCAGTTAATCCAGGTCTGAGTTTCACAGGGAATAATATGCTGGCTATGTCTTAATCCAGGAATACAACAAATGATTTAGAAGTGGATATAGATGCTCAGAACACACCTGGTTTAGCAACTCACCTGTTAACTCAAATGCAGTAAAATGCACATAATCTTCAGCCACCTTCTGGAAAAGCTCATCTTAAAAAATAAAAGGTATTAAAAAGTCACACAGAGCAATGAAACATTCAAAATACAGCAGACAATGAAAATCCCTTTGATAAACTGCTGAGGCAGCCAAAAATGTAACCCACACTATACTATCTCCAGCACTAGGAGAGGTAAAATAGAGAAACGAACATATGATTCAACATTCTACCTATTCTGGAATTAGGTTGTTCCAAGAATGCCAGATGTCAACCCTGAAGCTGACCTGACCGAAGCCATCTTGATAACTTCAGTGTTGCCACACTGAAGCTGCGGGATAGGGAGGGGGGATTTGAGATAGCTAGGATTTTGTAGCTGAAACAAAATATTTTCTCTTGGGAACCAAGGATATTCTCACACCTAGTCAGAGGAAGGCAGAGTGATGTCTCCAGGCAACTATACAGCACCGCGATTGGACCACGTGACTGTTTTGCTTGATATGGGTCTATTACTTGGAATCCTGACATCAGACATATGTAGTGTAATGCATGTAATGCACACAAGCAAGATACATACCTACATTCTGTCCAGTCTTGCTTGAGGTTTCAAACAGCTCAGCTTTGATCTCTGGAATGATGTGTCAGAAGGCAAGGATAAATGTTTTGCTTAGTACTAAAACTCTTCTCAAATGTTAGTAACCGATAATACTGTGTATCAGCTATTCCAACCCACAACTGGGCTACATCTAGAGCAGGAGCTCTCTATACAACTTACAGCCATTATGGAATCAAATCATTTTCCCTCCCTTCCCCCCTCCCCTTCAACAAACATAAATATTCCAGCCAATGACATTGCTCCAAAAAGGTGGATGCAAATTATTTTCCCTGAAGGTCAACACCTAACTCACATAATTGCAAACCTTAAACTGCTGTTTTAGAAGACAGTATAACTGTTTGCCCTTCTCTCAAGACTGAGCAATTGTAAGCAGTGTCACTTTCATGAGGAATTATGACCAATAAATAAACATGGTTGCCTTTCCAAGGATATAGTCAAGAACATTTGACCTCCTACAAATAGCACTAGCACTTAGACTTATATACCGCTTTGCAGTGCTTCACAGCCCTCTCTAAGCGGTTTACAGAGTCAGCCTATTGCCCCCAACAATTTAGGCCCTCATTTTACCGACCTTGGAAGGATGGAAGGCTGAGTCAACTTTGAGCTGGTGAGACCCGAACTGCCAAACTGCTGGCAGTCGGTGATCAGCAGAAGTACCCTGCAGTACTGCATCCTAACCACTGCATCACCAAAGCTCTTAATAAAATGGCTTACAGGACAAGGACCCTGATATATGGCAGAATAAGACCAAAACACACCATCTGCATAGTCCTGTACATCATGGAAGTCAATTTCTCGTCTTCTCTTATCCTCTTCCAGCAAGTCACTTTTGGTGCCACATAAATAGATCCTGCAGTTCTACAGAGAAAGAAAACAAGGTAAGTACTTTCAACATAATGAAGTGTCCACTGATGCTTTGCTCCTCATAGGAATCACTATAAAGCGTTCGTATTTATACTGTGAAAGCTAATTAGTCTTCGTTTTGTTTAGTATTTTGATTAGAAACATCTTAGAAGGTCCCAAAAAGCAGTTTTGAACTTAACAAACACTGGGAGATAAATTAGACAAACATAATGACCAAGACAAGCTTCCCAAAATATACTTCCAGTGTCTCAATTACCTACATTAGTGCCTACTATAAGCATTTCCTATGGGGGGGGGGGTATTTTATTCTTTTTAAAAATTAGTAGCAGTATTTTTATATGCTATCCAATTCCAAAGGAACTCTATGAAGTTTATAAAAACAATAAACAATCTGAACCATCCAAACAACCATAATCCATATATTATAAAAAGGATAGGACTGATAGCACCCCATAAACACCATCCCATACTTTTTTCTTGATGTTGTTCTGTAAAGGCCAAGTACCCCATTTTCTCTGCCTACAAACAGAGATCAACCTACTTCCTCAAAGTTCTGTAGTTCATTCACCCAGAATTTTGCTCTCTGGAAACTGCTTCTGTCAGTAAGATCTGTGGAAAGAGGAAGTGTCAGGACTAGGTCCCACCCCTGGAATTAAATAAAGCAGTTCCATTCATCCCTGCATAATTAAACTATATCAAGACACTAGAAGATATTGTAAGTATCTTCCTCAAGGGCTCTTAATACAGCCAGTGTTGCCCTGACACCATAGTCATTTGGGCTACTTTATGTGCATGTTAAGCAAGGTTATCAGATACCTGTCATTTTTACTGGCCAATCTCCCCAAAGAGACCTGATTCATTAAATCTGAGTACTAAAGTACAATTCCAATTCTGTATACAGTAGTGTGTAAAAATGTGTGGTTCTTTTTGAATTTTCAGTATTTCTGCAAAAATATGTGGTATGTTTTCCACACAAGTCATTACTGGATAGAAAAACCCAATTAAATAAGGTAGAAAATTATATTTATATTTGCTCATTGAGGGAAACTGTTTTAAAGGAACGTATTTGTATGTGACAAAAAATAAGTCAACCTTTGTTTTCGGTAACTAGTGAACTCCCCTTGAGCAGCAGTAACTGCAACTAAACATTTCCAGTAACTATTGATCAGTCCTCCTGCACATGAGCTAGAGGAATTTTAATCCATTCCTCCTTACAGAATACCTTTCGGAAGTCTTCAGAAATCTCTTTTTGTCAAACCGTGACAGACTTCCACATTCGAGTTTTGTGAAGATCAGACTTCAGAGCGAATATCCAGAATTCTGTTGTTTAAATAAGGTAGGACCTTCCACATTCACACTTAATTATCAACCCATTGATTCAACCAGCTGACTTAATTTCCCTGAACTGCTAATCCTAAAGGTTTACATAGTTTTACAATATAGAAGTAGGTAGCTTTAGATAATTTTCTTTAATAAACTAATGAGCTAGAACAGATAGTCCTCACTTCACAACTGTAATTGGGACCAGCAGCTGTGGTGCTAAGCAATGCAGTCAAGTGAAACACCATGTGACCAGACTCAAGACTCATGTCAGTTCTGCTGCTGTCATTAAGCAAATCATCCAGTCATTGGTGTCGTTTGATCACAATTTGTGGCTCATACCAGCTTCCCCACTGAGTTGTTAGAAACCAGCATCGAAGCTCACACATAGAGATCATGTGACCATGGGATTGTGCTGACCCAGGTACAGTTCCACAAACAAAGCCAATAATCACCAGAGCCAAATTACAAAGGCAGAGAGGAAGTCCAAAAATAAAATGGAAATCTACAAAGCAAGGTCTGTAAAGTCGTATACAAGATTCCAGGTCCACAGGGCAAGGTCTACATGCAAGGGTTGAATTCCATAGGCAGAAACATGATACAAGGCAGTTTTTCCAAGGCCAGGGAAATGCATGCCAAAGCAAAGCAATTGTTCCCAACAAAGATGACTCCTCCCCACCCACCCACCGCGCTGTTGAAGTCAACCCAATCCTGGTGTTCCTTGTGAGAAGGGACGGGGAGACCTTCTTCTGAGCAGCCCCTCAGACCTTTGAGCTTGCCTCCGCTCTACTCTCCCTGCCTTTGGATCGAGTGGGGGATGCTGCTGTTCCTCTTCAGAGGGAATCTGCTGCCTCTCAACACCACCATTGCCTGTCTGCAGGTGATCCCGCTGTGTGTCTGTGAGGGCAGGTGGCTCCCTGTCTGGTTGACCATCTCCCCCAATTCCTGAAGGGCCTAGAACATCATCGTCCTTGGCCCCAGACCTCTCCAAACATTCCAGGGGAGTTGTGCCACCCCTGTTGGGACAATCCTAGTTCAAACATGTCTTCCTCCAAACTGGGATCCAATGGGGCCATGATAGGGACAATATGATAGTCATAAATACCCTCCAGTTGTGAAGTTTCCAAATCTTAATCGCATGACTGTGGGGATGTTTCAAAGACACTGCAATGGCCATGTTTGAAGATCAGTCGTAAATTTACTTTTTCAGTGCCATAAGTCTAATTGTTGAACAACTGAAGACTACTGTATAACTTATTTAATTGGACTCTCTTTATCTAGTTTTAGGACTTTTGTGGACTGTAGAAAATATTTTAGGTCTTACTTATGCAGAAATATTGAAAATTCAAAAAGTTTCACAAACCTTTAAGACTACTGTATATAAAATTGTTTTATTAGAAAAAGAAAATCAGATTTTCCCCACTGTCCTGACCAGGACAAGTCTCACAATGCTGTATTAGATTTAAGTATGTAACATTTGCTGTCAAGCAGCTCAACTATGATTGCTGGGTGATCAAACAAGAACAGTTTCTGTAGCACTGCCCTCAAACACAGCTGTATTATAGATGTAGCTCCTCCTTCCATTCTGTCCTTTGTAGCAACAGATTTTAGCTAGAGCTGATTACAAGATATTTAAGAGTGAAATGACTTTCTTCAAGTGACAACATGGAATAGGGGGGCTAGATGAAAGTAGTAGTTGGTGTCTGAACAGTACAACAAAATTGCCTTTTCCAACTTGGCACCTTCTAATTGCACTTTCCCACGATTCCAAGCTAAAACGGCCAGCTTGGCTCTAGAAATCTGCCCCAACCAATATGCAAATGAATGCTTACCATAACATACAATGGCAGCTTTTGCTCCACGATAATATATTCGGCTCATAGCTTCATACCTCTCTGAGCCAGCTGTATCCTAGAGTAAGATAATGGAGAAGAGTCAGATTTCCACTTCGTGGAAAAGTATGGTTCTACTGTACACAGTACTATGCATAATGTAACAACGCAATGCAAACATTGATTAAACCTACTGTCAGTATTGTGAAGTAAAATTAAGAAACTTTCCCTTTATACAAAATGTCCTTCACCACCTTGCATAACATAAATTCCACAAGTGCTCTTCTTTTTTAATGTTTACTGTGCATATCCCACGAAGCTATTATTTCAATCGTGACTTACCCAGATACCCAAGGTTACTGTGCGGCCTCCCACTGGCATTACTTTAGCCACGAATGCAGCACCTATTGTCTAAAATAATAAAGGGAGATGTGAATACAGCTATAGTATCCCCATCAGTTTTGGAAAGCAGCTATACAAGTAGTCCTCAAGTTACAACCATAATTGACCTCAGAATTACAACTGTACAGTGTTGCAATCCTAATTTAAGGCATCATGTGAATGGATCTATTTTTTAAAATATTTTTATAGTGGTTGCTAAACACATTTATTTCACCCAATGGTCTCCCCCGCCCCCTGGAAACCAGAAGTAAACACCAGAAACCAGCAAAAATGTAGTAATTGCAGTCACTTGACTGTGGGACGCTGCAAAGACCCTGTTGCCAAGTTCCCAAAATGCGATCATATTAATGGGTGGTGGGGAGGAGAAGCTACCTCCATATCTTTGAAAAAGTGTGGGGAAGTTCATCTTAACTTCAAACCAGTAATTAAACAACTGGTCATGAATCAAAGACTTATTTTAGAGGCAAATGTATCATATCCAAATAACTGTGATAGAAATGATTTGTGAATAGGAAAAACAACTGTTTTAACATTTTCTCTTTTTAGTGTGCATTACTGAGTGAAACACATGCTAGTAGATAAAACACTATACTGTATATAGTGAGAACCAGTAACTTCTCAGAAAACATTTGAAAAGTTCCCTTAAACTGAAAGTAGACTTCTCTGCCCCAGTTAAAATGGCTCCTTTTTGAAATAGTTTCACTTCAGTTTATCAACCACTCCCCATTTCACAGTAAGTATTTTAAAAACCGTCTCAAGTTCAAATTCTGATGATTAGACCCAAAGGCTTGTCATTTATCTATTTATTCACTCTCTACTTCTGAAATCTAATAGAACTATAATAGTAGTTTTATAATGGAATAATAACAAGAGAATATTAAAAAGGTCACCAGGATCAATAACATTCAGGCCCAAGCCAGAGCAGGGGCTTTCATCTTGTACCAGTTCCCCTTTCTCAGGACTTTCTTTAATAGGGTTTTTTATAGCACTCCTTAATGCTCAGCAAGAAAGGGGCTAGGTCTGATCTTAAGAAATAAACTATTTCAATTAAGTGACTGCACCAAGGAAACTCAACTCTAAATAAAAAAGGAGCCCTTGGCAGCATTTAGCACAATGATTTGCTGTTGTTTTTCTCCTGGATGTTTGAGGACTATCCAATCTACTCAATGGTCCTGGGATTCCCAAGCAATTTCTGACCTGAATGTCAATCAAGCCTAACTCTGCTCAGCTGAAAAGACCAGCTAATATTGATTAGATGTTGTTTATAACATTAAAATAAAATCAAGCCTGAGAATCCAAACTTAGTGAAATTTGGGGGAAGAAATAGCTGGAACTGCGAAGAACTCCGTCCAAAACTTTCAGCACACACACACACAAAAAGACAAAACTTACATTTTGATAAGGTCCTACCAGGAAGCGGTTGTGAACATATCGCTCCACCAAGCTGGTCTTGCCTACGTACTCTTTGCCCAGCATCACAACTTTGGCATCCACACGCTGCCCGCTCATTCTCCTGCCCTCACACTGTTGCCCTCCAGAGGGATCCCAAGCTCCCCCAACTCAGTCAGGCGGAGCAGCCAAAGAGGTGCAGCTCAGTTAGGCAAGTTCACCTGAAGCAAAGAGAGGAGGAAGTGCAGTGATTCATCACAACAGAAGAAGGTATTTGTCCAAAAGCTAGGGCATCCTCCTTTTCTGTTTTCCTCCTGCACCCTGTATTAGGCCACCTAGAGTGATGGCGCCTTGGATTAAGAGACCTTAGCATCCATTTTCTCACGAGCAGCATGCCAAATACTCCTACTGTACCTGTGAGAAGACAGTCACCAGACCAGAAGCACAAGCTTTTTATCCTTTCAAGTTCAGAGACTTCGCCTAATATCTGATAACATCAGTATCGGGACAGCACTGGAAGGGACCCTTGGAGCTCTTCTAGTCCAACCCCTGGCTCAAGCAGGAGACCCCATATACCATTCCAGACAAGTGGCTGTCCAGTCTCTTCTTAAAAGCCTCCAGTGATGAAGCACCAAGAACGTCGGAAGGCCAGCTTATTCCACGGGGTTAGCAGCTCGAGAGGCAGGAATCGACCTCGGGAAAACTCCGGCGCGAAAAGAAAGAGCTTACTTGGATTCGAGGAATGGTCGCCTGGCGCATTTATTATTACACGTCGGAGGGCGCCGGGTACACCGGCCACTTGTCCCAAAGACCAAACACGAGCAGCAGCGCTGAACGAGGCCCGGCAGGTACTGAGGGAGACGCTATACGATACTCACCCCGGCCTCATGTCGCTGGAACCAGCCGGCCACCCGTACTGGAGACGAGGCGAAGAAAAGCAGAGGCCTCCTCCGGGGCCGCCTCGGCCGAGCAGTTTCCCAGGACATTCCCAGGGAAAGGGGCGGGGCTTCCCGCCCGGAGCGGAAGCACGCTCCAAGGGGGCGGGGCCTGACCGGAAAGCAGCAGGGGAGGAGGCAGCGGCGGAGGAAGCGCTACAGTCGCCCCGCGGAAGTCGTTACGGTTCTCCTGTTTCTGCATGGCGGCTGCGGTGTGCCTGCAGTTGCTGCTCCCGCCGCCATCTTTAGCGCTGCCCGCTTTGCGGGGACAGGACGGCGGGAGAGCGTGAGCCCAGGTCGGAGCAAGCCTCCCCCGCTCTCCGCCGGCGGCTCCTTCCTCCTCCACGCCCGTCTCCCGCAGGTTCGGTGACCGCGGAGCCGATGGGGAAGTACTTCCTGACCCTGAGCGTCCTGAAAGGGCCTTGGGACCAAGTCTTCACCGCCTTTTGGCAGCGTTACCCGAACCCTTACAGGTCAGGGGGAGCGCGCGGGGATGGGACTCTGCTCGGCCTCGCCGTCGGCTTAGCCCCGCGGTCTGCCGGGCGGGACTGGCTCTAAGCCGCCCTCGTCTCCTGACGGGGGTTTCAGAGAGGTTGGGTTTTGGGGGGGTGCGGGGAGAGAAGGACTCTAGTTACACGGAGCATGTTCTTTTTTCGGGGCAGGACGCAAAAGGACTGCCGGTTGGAAACCTCGCCTCATTCATCCGGCTTGCTCTTGCAAACCGCAGCTTATGTTTTGCGATTACACGGGAGTCCCGGGTTGCAGCGGGGTATGCCGATTGGGTGTCCGAACTAAGTTCGGCATCTTTAACTTCCCGAGTAAGTACGGGTGTAGTAGCTCCGGCTGCAGTCTCGATCTGGGGGGAAGCTCTATTCCGACCCGGGATTCCACCCCAAGGATAAACCTGAAGCCACGGGCAGCTGGTGTAAGTCGAAGGGGAGAAAACGGAGCGATTGTAAATCTCAACCCTCCTTTTTTTCCCCCTTAATGGCGAAGGCCGCTGTGTGATCTTCTCAGCCACTAGAGGGAGGAAGGGAGCGAGCGAGCGGTACTGAGCTGGTTTGTGGCTGCTTCGAGCGTTACCTTATAGTGGATTAAAAAGAGCTTTACTACTGTGACTTGAAGCTGAAATAATAGAAAATTGGGGTGGTGTTTTTCTTAGCTGCTGCGTTTACAAATCCAAAGATTCCTGTGGGAAAAGAATGATCGATAATAATGGTTTGACTCTGTTTAACTGGTGCTAGAAGAAACCGTTGTCAAAATGAGCCCCTCTTTTTAGGGAAATGTAGAATAATACTCCTGAGGTTAAGTTTACTTAGCAACTACTTATCTTCTCAAGCCAGTAGGCAAAGCCTTTTATCCCAATCTCATTAACTATAAGGTTAATCTTGGTCATTGTACTGTCCTACTTAACTTACTTTCCCCACTTTAACTTCTATATTTGGCTGAAATAATTAAAAGGTGATGCCCTAATTAAACATGAGACCACTTCTCTTGCCTATAGGAATCTGAAATAACAAAATAAATGCATGCTAGAACTGTAATTCTGTCAAAAGTAAACCTGAAAGAGATGCTTTTCCATTTCTCTCTCCTTTCCAATCAGGACAGGTGTGCTTTTGCAATAGATTTTAGATGTGGAAATAAGATAGCTAAGACAGAAATAGTATTAGTTGACTCCACTGAATTGTGTGACTAGATAAGTAGGGAGTATTATGCGGCAATTGAATTATAGTTGCACAACATAGGATAGTATCTTAAAACCTCTTGTCTTTTTTTACCCAGCAAGCATGTCCTAACGGAAGATATCTTGCACCGAGAGGTGACTGATGATCAGAAACTGCTTTCCAGGAGGCTCCTAACCAAAACCAACCGGATGCCCCGCTGGGCAGAGCACTTCTTTCCACCTAATGTCGGCCGCCATGTTTATATCCTAGAAGACTCCATTGTGGACCTACAGAATCGAACTATGACCACATTCACCTGGAACATTAATCATGCACGTCTTATGGTAACAGAAAAAGGTTTTACATTTACTTGCAGCCACTACTGCAACATAAAATGACTCAGAAGGCTTGGGAAGGTGATTGTTATTTTGGAATGCTGTCTCCCTTGCAGGTAGTGGAGGAGCGATGTGTTTACAGAGAGAACCCAGAAAACAATAGCTGGACAGAAGTCAAGCGGGAAGCCTGGGTCTCCTCCCGTCTCTTTGGCGTTTCCCGTGCTATCCAGGTAAGGGAGCTACAGATCTGTGTATGCATGACGGAGAAGAGACTGCCTATAATAAACAATCTGGGATTACTAGTATCTAGCTGAAAAACCAGGCTGCTTGCTCAACATTTAATAATAGAGAAGAGGCTATTTTTATCTCCTTGCTTCTTGCTCAACTGGCTGTTCTCTTGTTTTAGGAATTTGGCTTGGCTAGATTCAAGAGCAATGTGACCAAGACTACTAAAGGTTTTGAATATGTGCTGGCCAAAATGCAAGGTGGGTACATCTGTAATAGCAATTTAAAAAATGCAGTATATAAAATGTAGACTAAGAAAAAATTGTAATCGTACCACAGGTAATCCTCAACTTAAAACCACAATTGAGCCCAGAATTTCTGTTGCTAAGCGAGACAGTTATATGCCATTTTACAACCTTACTTTGCCACCGTTGTTAAGTGAATCATTGTGGTTATTAAGTTATTAACACAATTGTTAAATGAATCTGGTTTCCCTATTGACTTTGCTTGTCAGGTCACAAAAAATAATTACATGAACCCAGGATATAGCAACTGTCATAAATATAAGCTAGTTGCCAAGTATTTGATTATGTGACCATAGGGATGCTACAGGATCATAAAGTGAAAAACTATCATAAGTCACTTTTTTTCAGTGTCATTGCAACTTTAGTCACTAAACAAATGATGTAAGTTGAGGACTACCTGTATTAAAAATGTAAAATCATTCCTCATAGGTAATGACTATTAAAAATGTTATACAATATTTTCCAAAATAGGAACAAATTAAGAGTTTTACAGAAAAACTAGATACAGTGGCTATATTTACTTACTCCTGGACTTTTGGCTTATTGATTTTACAGGTGAAGCACCCTCTAAAACACTAGTAGAAACTGCCAAGGAGACTGCCTTGGCGGTAACTGAGAAGGCAAAGGACTTAGCTGGCAAGGCAGCTACTACAAAAAAGCAACAGTACACGTGAGAAAACAGTTTTTCCACTGAAGGAACTAGAATGCCACTGGCACAGAGTGGTACAATAATACTGGAAGGTTCACTTTAACTTAAGCTTCCCTTCCTTTGGAAGTTGACCAGAATGTCTGTAGATTTTATGTTTTTTTAATTGAGACTGTACAAATCTGACAATCATCTTCTTTCTTAAAGGTGTAATTATCATTAAAAAAATACAATTTATTTCAGTATCAGTATATATTTTTCATCAGTGATTTAATTATTTCTATTTACACTTGCCTCTCATGCAACTCAAAAGCAAGCCTTTGTATATGAGACTTCAGAGAATTGGTAGCTATTGGTGAATAAATGTTACAAATTACTTAGGTTATAATTAAAATACTTATCAAAAACCCACTGAGTATATCTTAAGGTGTTCACTTAAGTCAAAAGGTCAAAAAACTTAGATTTTGCCATGGCAAAAGGACTCTTGAAGCAAATTTTTACTATTACTCCATTCAACAGCAAGACCAGTTTCATATTAAAAAAAAAAACGGAGCATAGCATTTACTTGTTGTGATATGGGTTTTTAAAAATCCTCCCTGTAATTAAGAGCTAAGTGTATTTTTTAAAATGCTAAGAAGTCCTCATCAGCCCAAGTCTCTGCAGAATGGAATTGCCTGATCCACAAACCTAAACCAGGGCAGGTTAAGATGCAGCTATCCAACCAAGTGCATATCAATTGTTATGAAACCTCACTCTTCTTTCTCCTGCCACCATGCGTTACATGTAAAGTTAGCCAGTTTCAGTATGTAGCTCTCTTAACAATTGCCCTAGTTGGTTTTGTGAAGAAGGTGGAGATGCAAGACTTGGTTTGATGAGGAGTCTTTTTTGTAAGAAAGGGGGGTTCCTCTTTACTTACAGAACAAAGTCTTATAAACCATGTATCAGTTACCCTGCCACGAAGTAATTTCCGAAAAGCTTGAAGCTTGTCTAGATGAATGCTGTCCTCCTAACTGAGCTTCTGTCCATAACCAGAAGTTGCTGACATTGGAGTAGCTGTGCTCCTGCTGAGTACTGAAGGCAGCCATGACATCTCCAAGGCTAGCAGATGCCAGGCCTTCTATGTTCACTTCATCTTCTGCAACAGAACAAAAAAAAACCTAAGTGTTGAGGTAATTCCCCATTAGGAGAATGAGTGCACACAGGGAGACGTAGTGAGAGTAATGTTGAATAACACACACACAGCTACACTGTATAGTAAAATGTAGGTTTTACTTCCAGTCAATGGTTAAGCAAAGTCCAACAAACAGTCCAAGTCATGCACGGTTATAGCAGTCAGTTTTCAGTCCAGGGATAATCCAATAACAAAGTCCAGTATCAAAAACAGTTCAGTAATAGACTCACATCAATCCAAGAATAACAATGATCAGCAACAGTCAATAAGGAAACGCAGGAACCACAAATAGCAAACATCAGAACATTTAGCAACTAGCAACATTCTCTGGGAACCAGGTTTCTGGCTCCATCTTATGGCTGTTTGAGGAACCACACCCAATTACAATTTTAGCATTCCCTTAAAGAGACAGAATTAAAATGTCTATTCTGGTTTATATATTTCCAACCCAATTTGTTAGGTAACTATCCGTTCCTAACATTAAGCATTATGCTTTATTCAAATGGAATGCTGTATCTCATACAAGCTTCCCTTTCAACATAGGCATAGGCAGCTTTCCCTCTGCCTGTCCAGTTCAACCCATCAAGGGGGCATATTCTGGGTCCTGTCAATTAAAGTCATCTTGCAGGACCCAGGAAGCCTACATAACTCTGTTGCAATTCTTGCCTTCTGGAAAGATCTCCCCTGCTCAGAGATTTCATAAGCCTCCATCCTTGTGGGAAGCTTTGTTTTAATAAGTTGTTTTTTTAGTTGTAGACTGCCCAGAATTGCTTGAGAGCCATGTGGCCTATAAAATGAAAACAAACTGATCTGGCTCAATCATCCTCACCCTAGGTAATCTCCAAATTTACCCTGCCTTTTATCATTAACACTGTAGTGAGTAACTTTCTGCTTATTAGACCCTGCATTTTTTTTCTGCTTAACTTGTTGGCATCATGAAGAGGTAGCACTAGAATCATGACTAGGCATTGCCCACCTGAGTCAGAATGCTCAGAGGAGAACCGAGAAGAATCCAGGCTATCTGCTTCTGCCTGTTCCGTATTCAGATGGGCTTGCAATTCTTCTAAGCGCTGGTGCAAATTCTGCTGCTCACAACGTAGCCTCTCTTTTACTTGTTGAGCTTTCTGTTCCTGGTGTTCTAGCTTCTGGGAGTGAAAGGAGGATCGAAAATAATAGTTGGAGTTACAATTGAGATGCTTTTATTTCATATCTCCTAGAAACATCATACCGGTTACCATTGGAAACAAAAAATAATACAGCCACTTTCTCAAATTCAGCTGGAAGCATTTGCTAAGTAGTCCATCCTAAACACAAAACTGAATAAATTATAAGTTATTCTTGGCTGGATTTAGATTTCTCCCTTTGTTTTCTTTGGTTCTTATACTTGAAGGCTGGCTGGGGTTTTTCTTTTTTAATACAAATTTTATTAAAAGTTTAAAAAAGAACATAAAAATTAATACAGAATAAAGGAGACAAAAGTGGTGCAGAAAAAAAGCTGATTTTCTTCGTAGCAGATATGTAATGTTACATATTTACCTTATTCTATGATTAAAAAAACTCACTTTATTCATTTTTTTTTAAATTCATCAAAACCATGTGATAGGTATAATTTTTTCTACTTCATGGAAAAGTCTTCAGTCAGCCATAAATGTAGATATAATTTGTAATCAAGGAAGTCAATTTAGCCATTTCTGCAAGTTCTGTCATCTTCACCAACCATTCCTCTACTGTGGGTAGTGTCAAATTTTTCCTCTTGAATTTTTTTGAATAAGCTGCAAATGTCATACATGAAAGCACAAGTTCTATGTTTTTTTCTTGCTATCCATTAATTCCAAATTGGAAAGTTGTGGTTTCAATTATACATTAGTCTTTAAAATCTTCTGAATTAATGTATTTATTTGTATCCAATTTGGGCGGATTTTTTTTTTTTACATGTCCAATGACTCTTCATATTGTACACATTTCCAACAGAGATTCGAAGCTTCTTTATGCATTCTAGACAATTTCTCTGATGACAAATTGGTTTTTCCTTTATTCATTTCCATTTATTGACTTGATCATGCTTAAACCATTTTTTCTATGTTCAGTTTGAAAAGCAGTAGGTTATCTCTAATAAAATATTAAAATTAGAAATCTCAATATCTTTTGCTAATTACCAACAACTAAACCAATCAAGAAAGGCAGTCTTTAACTATTCCCAATGTTACTACAGCTTCCTGGAAGGAGTGTGATACATTACTTACTTTAATATGCAATTTGGCACGATGCAGGAGACTAAGCATTGTGTAACGAGAATGCTCTGTATTTGTGGGGATTTGCTGCTTCAACTGTTCTAAACAATGCCGTAGCTGGGCCCTTCTGTTGGGAAGAAACGCAGACTGGACAATCACATTTTAGGTAATTCCAGAACAAGGCAGAACCACATTTTCCAAGGTGTAAAATGGTCAATATATGGCTGATCTCAATAATTCCTTAATTCAGGAATTTCTGTATGGAGTTGCTGCTTTCTGGGTGAATCAATTCAGAGGAGATATGGTTTTTTAAACTAATTGGACCTGAAAGTGATTCATTCTTTGCATGTGCAAGCTCACAGCAGGCTTGCTCAGGCATGTAGGAAACTAAACCAATGAGTTTAGCCATCTGCTAATCACTGTAATTTCATTGGATAGATAGGTTACCTATACTGTATTATTTATCATTTTATAGCACTGCAGTACTGAAAATCTAAGAATTGCTGTTTTACTAGGCATAATACTGTATATCATGGGATCCAAATCTTTTATGCTCCCTTGCTAATAAGAATATAAGTAATTCTGGTCATTGAGATGTTGTATATGAAAGAGGCAAGCAAAGAGTTAACGGTCTTGGACTGCATTTCAACTTTAAAATACATACATAGGAAATACTATCTACCATCAGCTGTATTCCCAGTTTCATTGACCTGAAATGAGAACAGCCAGTAATAACAGGCTAATGGAGAAATGGCTATCTGCACTTGAGGAAGCCTGAAATGTATGGATACTTAAAATATTTAGGAAAAATAAATCAATGGGAACAGAATTACAAAGAGCATGAATTCATAAAATATTCTTACCAGGGCAAGATAAAGACAAAGATGCATTTTCTCAAAACTAAGTTTGGCCAATGCTAACTATTCATATGTACATTTAAACTGTTTACCAAGTTAACCTTTCTAATGAACTTCTTGTTGGTGCTTATTTTGTTATGCAAATTCAGCCTATTTGATTTATTGTATGATATATTGTGTAAGCTAGAAAATGGTTAATTTGGTAAACAGTTTAAATGTACATATGAATAGTATGAAATATTGAGAAATAGATGAGTGAAGTCCTTGCACATAAATGGAAGAAAGGACCCAGAAAGATCATTTCCCTGGTTCAGAAAAAGAAAAACATTTTAAATTATGACCCTGGAGTCTAAACTAACCCTCAAAATTAATGGAGGAATTGGGGCTCCTACTTATTAATATAGCTAGGATCAAGCAGAAATAAATCCATCCTTCCCTAGCCAATAAAATGTGGGATAGAGGAGCCTAAAAAACAACAAAAAACAATTAGAACAATATTCTTCCTTAAGTGTACCTGTGTTTCTCCAGCTTATTGTGTACAGACCTGAAAGGAAAGAGAAACACAAAACAAAAAAGATGAGCTATATTTAAAATTCCAACAATTGATAGTTTTTTTCTTTTTTCACACACATATACACACACTATTGTTTACAAATATAAATATCAAACAGTGCAACCGTTCTGGCACTACTCTGCCACATCTACAAGGATATTACTAAATCATTAACATTCATATTATTGGTACAATATTATTAATATTCATATTATTGGTACAACACCCAGCCTCCACTTCCTTTTGATTATATCTTGTTCCTTCAGTTGGAAAAGCTTGGTTACTATATCCCTGTGTGAATAGCTTTCTTCTCATGAGTGCTCTTCCAAGTACTTTTTCTCCTTATAGTGAGAGAAATAAAACTAAAACTAATGGAAAAATGGAAAAACTTGGTTTAGGATTAGTGGCTCTCAAATTCTGGTCTCATGACATCTTTACATTCTTAAAAATGATTGAGGGCCCCAAAGAACTTTCTGTGGGTAATGTAATCTAATATTTATAAGAAATTAAAACTGAAAAAACTTAAAAAGTATTTTGACTTCACAGTCGTCGTCCACAAAAGGGTCCCCAGACTAAGAATAGCTGGCCTGAAGGAAATGCAACCTTTTCCCAAGACTTGGGTTTTCCAAATCAGGGCAGTGCTCCTCCTCGTCTTCAGGAAAAAAAGGAATAAAATCAAACAGCCCGAGGTCTAACTGAAGAAGCCTTACCGGAGGTTTCTCAGGGCCTTTCGCGTTTTCGGCCTCTTCTGCGATTGTAACGCACCTGGTCCGGAGTAAGGCGAGAGAGAAGCATAACCGTGTTCGGCTTCTGGTGTGTGTGTGTATACAGTATATGCATATGTATATATATAAAAACGTATAAATATGCTTTAGAGGTTCCAATCTGCCCCCGCTTTCCCACTCGCTCCTTTCCTCCCGAGGAGACCCAGTTCAGCCACCCTCCAGTTCAAAGCCATTCCCTTCTACCGCCCTTAGTAGCCTTCCCTTCTACCGCCCTTAGTAGCGTAATAAGGAATACCTCTCTCTCTGCGCTCCAAATAGTCGGCCGCTTGAAGCAACACCTGAATGTTGCTACTCGTGAGCTCCATGACAACGGGGGACCCGCGCAAGTAAGGACTTTGCAGTCCCTAGATCAACGCAATTGGCTCACCGCCTTTAGCAACCAGTCCCAGCCCCTTCGAACACTCCGGGATTCTGATTCCACCCCTTTTCATCCACGCAGCAGCTCTTCCTTCTGGGAGCGCAAGCCTAGAGCGATAAGTCAAGAGGGCTTTTTTTTTTTTTTTTCGTCTTAGCGTCCTCGCTGCCTTGTTTTGAATCTTAACCTCTGCTGGGCGGGGCTAGGGAAAGCAGCGCTGTCATTGGTTGGAAGACGCGACCAGACGTTTATCCATCGCTGCCCTTTCGAAACAAATTCGGGCGGGTAACGACGAAGTCTTACATTTGAACGGAGGGCGGGGCCTGCACTCCTACTTTTATTTGGAGAAAATAGAACGAGACACGTTTTGAGGCTGCTTGGGCACAGCTCTGTTTTATAAATTAGAGGCTTTCGCTTTCGTAGATTACAGGCCTTTATGTGTGCATATAGTAAGTGAATTAAAAAAAGAGCGTGGTAAAATATCCCTTGATTGGTTAATGAATAGAAATAGGGATAGAATTAGAAATAGAATAGAATAGAATAGATCTGGAAGGGACCTTGAGGTCTTCTAGTCCAGCCTTTTGCTCAAACAGGAGAACCTATACCTTTTTTATTTGTTTGTTTGTCAAGCATGCATGAGAAAACAAGTATAAGTATGAACAAAACATATCAACATAAGTATAAACAGGTGTAAGCATATACATAATAAATGAGTATGGATAAATGGGAACAGTAGGACAGGGATGGTAGGTACACTGGTGCGCTTATGCACACCCCCTCTTAGGAATGGAGTGAGGTCCATGGTAGACAGTTTAAAGTTTTGGGGGTTTGAGGATGTAACAACAGTCAGGTAGTGAGTTCCAGGCATTGACCACTCTGTTGCTGAAGTTGTATTTTTTGCAATCAAATTTGAAGCGGTTTCCTTTTGAGTTTGTATCTATTTGTTTGCCTGTGTATTATTGTGGTTGAAGCTGAAGTAGTCATTGACAGGTAGAATGTTGTAGCAGGCAATTTTGTGTACTAAGCTTAGATCAGACCATAGGTGGTGTAGTTCTAGGTTGTCCAGATCCAAAATTTCGAGCCTGGTAACATAAGATATTCTATTGCGAGCAGAGGAGTGGAGTCCTCTTCTTGTGAAATACCTCTGGACTCGTTCAATTGTATTAATGTCTGTTATACATGTATGTGTGATGAGCTGTATTCAAGAATTGGTCTGGCAAAGGTTTTGTTTGCCCTGGTTTGCAGTACAGTGTTACCAGAGAAACAGTTTCGCAAAATTAGGTTAACAACTCTTAATGCTTTTTTGGCAATGCTGTTACAGTGAGCTCTGGGGCTTAGATCTTTTGAAATGAGTATTCCTAAGTCCTTGACAGAGTGAGGGTCATCTATGAGATCGTATCCGCCCAGTTTGTATTTAGTGTTCTGATTTTTGTTGCCAATGTGTAAGACAGAGCATTAGTTGGTTGAGATTAGGTTTATTTATTTTAGTTATTTTGTCAAGCGATTATAAGATAACAGGTATAAGTATAAATATAGTTATGAATACATGAAATGGATGCATATAAGAAAAATAAAAAGAAACAATAGGACAGGGATGGTAGGCACGTTGGTGCACTTATGCACGCCTCCTATTTCAGATAATTTCATATAAGTATTCATATTCAGATATTTCAGATAAGTGGCTCTCTGGTCTCGTCTTAAAAACCTCCAGTGATGGAGCGTCCACAATTTCTGAAGGCAAACTGTTCCACTGGTTAATTGTCCTCACTGTTAAGAAGTTCCTCCTTAATTCCAGATTGCTTCTGTCCTTGATTAGTTTCCAACCATTGTTCCTTGTCCTGCCTCTGGTGGTTTGGAGAATAATTTGATTCCCTCTTCTTTGTGGCAGCTCTCAAATACTGGAATACTAATTCTAAGTCACTCCTAATTCTTCTTTTCTCTAGATTAGCCAAACCCAGATCCTGCACCCGTTCTTCACGTTTTAGTTTCCAGGTCTTTGATCATCTTAGTTGCTCTCTTTGAACTTTTTCCAAAGTCTCAACATCTTTTTTGTAGTATGGTAACCAAAATTGGTTGCAGTATTCCAGGGGTGGTCTTACTAGGGTTTTATTATTTATTTTACCCTTACTAGGTTTTGATCTTGAGTAATTATGCTCTATGACTGCGTTAACAATGCCCATCATTCATGTGTGTGTGTGCTCACTAATCTGTACTTAGTTAGAAACAAATGATCAGCATATAACTTTTAGGGAGAAAAATATTTAGAAGGCAAGTGTCATATACATTCCTTTAAGCAATACACATTTATAATCTGTTCCATGGAATAATTCAGGCAATGGGGCTGCTGATACATCAGTAAAGTAATAGAAACAAACTTCATTTATCCTTTACCAATGGTGGATGTTGCTATAAAAGCTCCAGAAGCCATGATTCTACTTGGTGATCTCCAGCTATGCTTAATTATAATTCTCATATTGCACAATTAATAGGTATGGCACCAAAAAAACCCACCCCACCTTCCTGCTACAAATTCACAATGTAACTCACCCCTTAAACTTTCTCATATGCAACCTTAGTTTACATTTAAGGCATTCCACGTTCCATGAGAGTTGCAAGGAATCCGACAGCATATAAATTTAGTAAATTTTCGTGATCATCCATAAACACTTAGCTTCCTGCACAGAAGAGTTTTTATTTTTAAAAATAATTGTAATGTGGAATTGTATTTACCTTTTATAGAAAAAGCACACCATTCCAATTTATACTCACAGGCAACCCCGCTGATAGGCAGAATGAACTTAGGCAACTCATGCTAGCAATCATGAAAGGGTTACATCTATGATTAGCTATTTATTATTTTTGTATCCTTTTGCCTGCAAGCAGATGTTCTGAAGATATTTTGCCTCAGCTACCACTACCATGGCTCTGTATTTGGGAATGAGTGGGTGCAGGAATGTTATTTGCTACAAAACAAAATTGTGTTGGTCTTGCCATAGCTGGCAAGATATGAGGGACAGAAAGCAGCAGTCCATTCCAGAAGCAACTTTGTTCAGCAGAGAGGCAAAACTCTGATGATTAAGAACTAGTGCAAGTATGTCCTAGCCCATGGGCCATATGCAGCACTGGACAACTAATAATTTGGCCCAAAAAGACCCTCCAAAATAAAGGAAGTTTGTTATTTGTATACATGAATTATATATTTTATATGTGGCCCAAGACAATTCCTCATTGCTCAATGTGGCCCAGGCATGCCAAAAAGCTTGGCTATGCCTGTAAAAATACATTAGAAGCCAAATTTATTGTATTTAATTAATGGTAGATGGAGGGCTTCACTCCCTAACACATCTTTAAAATATACAATTGTAAACATAGGGTGTGCAATGAATATGTGCAATCAAGTACCTTCTTCTCACCTGGACATTGTTTTTCAAAATTTGAATGGGATGAGTTTGCTTTAATATGCCATAGTTTTCAGTGAAAAAAGTTCTCATGCAGCTGCAGTATGAGAAACAGTAAATCTGAAATAAGATGGTATCTTAATGGATATGCATTTGCATGTTTGTATACTTGGGGGCATATTAAAGTTTATACTCTGTTCCAATGGCATTATTCTTTAACTGGCTTAAACATAGCCATTGTCAGGCCCAAGCCCAAATGTAACACAGCAAAATCTAATCCAATCCAATCTTTTGTTTACACCTGACGGACAAAATCTTACCAAATTAAAACTATAACTCTCTACTAGATATATCCTGAGAGATTCTAGGAAGTGGCTACACTGAACTACTTCCTCCTTCCCCCCATCCAATATGTGATCAGGGCCTCTGTCCGATATATTTACTGCTCCCTTCCTAGGAAAGATCTGTTGCCCAAACTCCTGTCCATCAATTCTCCAGATTAGACATGAACGTTTTATGGCTCTGAGCCACATCTGGCCCTTTGGTGGTCTCTGTCTGGCCTGCATAAGGTCAATTGGAAATTAGAAAATAAAATGTAAATAAGCAAGCTGTAGGAGGTGGAAGAAGCAGCAAACTGCACTCCTTTAATTGGCTGGAGGGAGAGAAACTTTATAGATGACTGGCTTGAATATTTTTAAAGAATTATTTGGACCCAAGTTATACATTTCATTTTTTAAAACCAAAGTGATGTTTCTTTATTGCATATCAGCAATGCAGTTAGGGAGCAATCTTCAGAAAACAGGGAATTTCTCTGATTATTGTGCACAAATTGTGCAGATCTTTGGCAAGAAAGACAACGAGCAAGGGAAAGATTACTGAAATGCTAACTTACATGTTACTGGTAACAGAGATCTATGTACTATTTCAATATTACATAGCTTTCTTTTAATATTCAAGTATGAAAATGTCAAAATCTCTTCCCATGCTATGGTAGGCAGGTGGTTTAAGTTCCCCTTTAAGCTTTTTCTGGATGACTCATGGGCTGGAAGGCATGCATATGTGTGTGCAGTTAATAAATGCTGGTACTTGCTATTCAACTGACATCAAAGAGATTAGCTAGCTAGCTAGTACATAAGGTACTGGAGCCAAAACCAGTCATCCACATTACCCAAGCTGACAAATACATAAAATCCTCTGGTTGAAATCAGGTGGGAAAAGAAAAATAGCACAGCAACAAGATTTGTAGAGTCTGTATTTGCAGCAGCAGATTCTGTCTGTCAGCACCCAACAGCAACCCAACAGCTAAATCCAGCAAAAGCAATTATTTTTAATTCAGAGTACACAAGATGGCAATAGCAACAGACAGCATTTTTCAAGTAAAAAGTTAGTTGATTCAAATCAGACTTGATTTTATGCAGTTTTCTTGGCAGCATTATGGAAATGGTTTGCTTTGCCTTCTTCCGGGATGGATGGATGGTGATACAGATAGAGAGACAGACAGAGATAGAGAGATCTTCTAGTGTAGCCAAGTTTTCAGGATGATAACAATCTCATAAGTCATTTCAGAAAGTTGTATGAATCCCAGATAGATTTCCAAAGCATCTCCCACAGTGTGGCATAAGAGTTTACAAAGATACATTGCATATGAACAGTGTTGCAGTCCTTACGTACATCGAGCTGAAGAGCAAAAGTCCATGGCTCTCCTCCACAAATTATTGTTGGAAATCCAGGTCCTGCCTTTCAATTCCAACTGGAAGTATCCTAAAGCCCTTATTGCACATGCATCCAAATCTGGTAACACAATCTCATTTTTTTTGGTTAAAAACTAACCTTAGGACAATAAATTATTCTTAGGTTTTACCAGAAGTCAGGTAAATAGCACCAAGTAATTTCTACATGGGCCATAATTCCATTAGAGAAAAAGCCAGTTTTATTAGCACATAAAAGAGTTTGTTCAGGCTTCTTTAATGATAGATTCTAGTTCCCACCCCACAAATTCCAAGAGTTCTTTATTATAAAAATGCAAGAGTTCATTCCCCCTTTAAAGAACATAGTGCTTCCTTCCTTCAACCCAACTATTGCCTGACAACCAAAAGCCCTTTGCTTCAGCCCCCTGGAGAATCCTAGTAAGACAGATGTGATTGCTCCCATAATCTTTTGCGGGTGAGACAAGCTGCAGTTGTTTTCCAGTTCTTGGAGGTTCCTCAGGCACAGATGGCATTTGATAAAGCCCTCATCCAGAAACTGATGCTCACAGGCAATTGGCATTCTTATTTGTTGAAGGCAAGTGGGTAGTGTAACAGTGTGTACAGATGCGAACTGGCTTCAGATGCCTAAAATGGGGCAGTGCTGCCAAGTGGGAAGAGCAACGAGAGCAGAAGATCTGAGAAAATAAAAAAAAAATGTCCATCAAGAGCATAACAAGCCTCCCTACAGATGAAAATGTAATAAAAAATATTAGAATGTGCAGAAATGGATAGATTAACACTCAAAATTAAGGAGAAGGAAGAAACAATACTTTTTAACATGGGATTTGTTTTATCAATGGCTAACTAGCAGAAACAGAAGTTAGAAATTTAAAAGCATAAGAGAATAATTAATTACATAGAAGATTCACTAAAATGAATGGATAAGCAAATACTATTATTATGTGATTATTGTTATGAATGGTATTACTATTTCTCAAAATTAACTGTACTCAGACAACATTTTATGTAGACACTGTTTATGTTTAATAATATTTTTTTTAAAAGAGCAATGTCATAAGTAATAATGAACCTATGTATGAACTTGAATTTAATAAATGTATGTATAATTAGAAACATCCAATGAAGCAGACTGAAATAAAAAAGATAATAACCATGGTTTAACACCCAGTCATAATTCAGCTTAAGGCCCAACACAGGAATACCCAACAAGCTGCAATTTAATCCTTTCTTTTACATGATAGGCTACTCCATTGCTTCTTTCTCCATTGCGTTCTTATCTGTCTGGTAGCTCAGTCATACACACCCTGAATAGAATGCCTCTTTCAGTTTGTCTCACCTAGAGATCTGCATTTTGGATCCTCTTTCCAGATCCAAGAAGGATCTTTTTGGAAAGTAATCTAATTCATGAAATGAACTACAGCTCCCAGCATTCTTGACTCCTGGTTCATGTTGGGTGGATCTAACCCAAAATAGCCCTAATCTCTTACCTTCCCACAACTCCGGCAGTGGTGCCGTCGCCGAAGAAAAGTGAAAGGCACACGGCAAGCCATACAGTGGCTAGAAGTGCTGTCTGGTAGCCAGTCTGGTGGCACCAAAGTATCTATAAAAGAACAGAAGAGTAGTTGGCAAGATGTATATCAGTCTTTTAAAGCCACTCAGTATCATAAACCTCCCTGTCCCCATTTTTCAAGTGTCTAGTGTCTTTATTCAAGTAAATATCCTAGAATAGTCAAGCACAGAGCTCATTAAATTGGGGGGACGACCCTAAATTAAGGAAGCAAAAACCTAGGGAAATCCAGGGAGTTTCAGAATAGGAAAAGCTAATACAGCTCAGGACTTCAGACTGATATGCCTCTGATATGGACTATGAACTATTGACAAGTGAAGTTTCATTTTTCAGATAATGTATTTCCGTGGGTGTGTATTCACATGCTTTTGAGTCAGTCTTGATTCCTAGGTACTGCCTGGACAACTCCCTGCAGTTTTCATGGCAAGGTTTTTCAGAAGTGGTTTGCCATTGCCTGCTCCATAGGGCTGAGAGAGAGAGCGGCACAGAGAGATTGGCTCCAAGTCACCCAATTGGCTTTGTGTCTTAGGTGGGACTAGAACTCTCAGTTTCCAGCCTGATACTTTAACCACTACCCCAAACTGAGCCTCAGTATTGACCCTAATTATACCAAGATTATTCAAGATTATTCTCTTGCAAATATTGGTTTCAGCCGCTTTGTGAACAAGGTCATCAGAGACAGAAGAACCCCTGCTTATTAGGGGCCTGTAGAGAACGCACTGCACACTTGGAACTCTTACCTTCTCTCCTCATACCTTCCCTGCTGCTGGAGCAGAGAGCACAGTCTGTCGAGAAAGGTGCTGTTGGTGCCACACAGAGATCCAACTCTGAAAAGGGGAAAGATATTAGCCTACAGGGCTGCTGTCACTTAATGGAAACATTCCTGTTCCAAATAATGAGCAAATAAAACATTAATAGCTATTCCCAGAACTGTCCCAAAGGTGCTTTTTCAAGAGGCAACTGGACTTTCTTGACTTGGATGACAGAGAATCTCCACAGACATTTAGCTATGCACTTTGAGATGAACACCCTTCAAGTGGTATGTTATATGTATACATGCTAATTAAAGAAAAATATGCAGAGTGAGGAAAAGCCATAATAGCTAACCAAATAAAGGCAAGAAATGAAAAAGAAACGTAACTATTTGATGCATACTATTCACTATACCTTTCCATATCCTTTTATCCTTGTAAACCCCCTCAGTTCTGTGACATTCATCCATCTTTTTACAATGGCTTTTTTGTTTTTCCCAACTCTTTTCTTATCATCCCCATCTGACTATGACTCTCTCGGCTTTCCTCTTCCTATCAACCTATTCACTTTTCCTTCGTGTATTTGTTTTGCAATCTGATCTTCATTCATTCTATGTGACCAAACCAAATCAATGTACTTCCTTTCCACTGGTGCTTCATGATTGCATACAATCCACATTCATTCATCATTTGTTTAGTTTTTTGCCGTATGGTTTTACTATGCATACTTAAGTTCAGGCAGTCATTCACTTAATGACCATTCATTCAGCAACCATTTGAAGATACAACAACATTGAACAAATGGTATTTACTGTATGACTGCACCCTCAGAGTCACATAATGAAAATTTGGGCGCTTGGCAGTCTGCCTACATTTATGAGCACAGCATGTGCTTCAACTCATGTGGCCTTGTGAAGGCTCTTGGGCATATCTTGTCCGCAGCGAAGGAAGATAATAAAGATCAGCAGGGGTAGGTGGTAGAGTGCAAAGGAACCAAAAGGAAATAGATGGGAGGGAGATAAATGGGTAGGGGAAGCTAAAGTTGAAGCGAACATGCGGGGCAGGAGAAACATGAAGTCCCTGCCAAATGACAATCGTTCCTCATCTAACAACCATAATCGGGACTCCTGGAACTGCTGTCATTGGATGGTGCAGTCACATTATGCTTCGCTAACAATTGCTTTGCTTACTAATGGAAATTTTGCTCCTGATTAGAATTGTTAAATGACGACTCCTTATACCCATTTTTACAGCATTCATTTTTTCTTAACATTCCTAGCTCTTCCCTCCATATAACAAAATGATAGAAGCATGTTTTCCTTCAGAGTTTTTTTTTCTTTTAGCAAACATCCATTCACAATGGATCATATATTGGCCACAGTCTTCCTCCTAGTATTTCCACAGCAGTTCTCCATCCATTTTCTCATCCTTAGGAAACATTCCATCAATGTACACAAATCCTATTTCCTCTAGCTTTTCATCATCTGTGTAAAATTTGTAAGCTTTCGGTCTGTTTTCTTCTCAAATGCAACTATTACTATACATGCATTCATTTTGATGAAGGAACATGATTGTCCTAACAGGTTATACTTTGAATTGCCTTAGGGTTCAATTCAAACTGGTTTGGGTGAAATAGAATCATGCTACCTCTGGAGTAATGTGAACTTGATCCAAATGTAAACAAATATGTGCAGTTAATAGGGTTGAGGCTTGTCAGTTGTGGCACCTAAGTGAAAAATAAGTTTCCTTTTTTGAACCTTTAAGAGATTATATTCTGGCAGATTTTTTTTCCATTTAGAATTTCTGATATTTTTACTTTGTCAATTGTAATGTTCCCCAATTGAAAGAAAGCAACAAGGGAAGAAGATTAATGAATCACATGGAGGAAGGGATCCTATCAACTACAGCTATCCTGGAAATTAAATGCAACTGCTCTAAATATTACAGGATCCTGAATCCTGATGCATCACTAACACTATTACAGAACCTGGTAATTTTGTGGAACAGCACTGCCTTCATCATAACATGCCATTTCTTCTAATGCTGCTTTGCACAAGGTGAGAAGGTTATGGAGCTATAGGATAACAAAGGAGATTCACTCACGTCCAGTGTCTGTCACCACTAATTCTTCCACTTGGGAGGTCACAATTTTAAAGACACTCTTCAGAATGCTGCGCAGGTCACTTGCAAAATTAGTTTGGAGCTGGTCTGCCACTCCTGCCAAAACACAGCATTTTGAGCATTTCACTTGCACATGGGGAGGGGATCATGGCAGACTTTGGTACAAAAGACTCCTTTCATAATAAGACAAAATATACAATAAGCAAATATTTTTATTTGAATGTAATCAATAAAAATGCCATTTTTATTAAATTATCTGAAACAGAGCAGACATTTTGAACATTTAAATAGATCAGCATGTTAGAAAAAAAAATGATATACAATGATTTAAATAAATACATCTAAAGATTATTTGGGGGCTAATTAGACAGTCAGCTCAATGCCTAAAATGAGCTGAGATTTACCCAATTAAAACCTATTAAGCAATCTATTCTCAACCCCAGTTTTGTCATTTAGGGGTAGTACTAGCCATTCTTACAAGATAATTGCTAAGCATTGGTTTTTTGGAACTTTGCATCATTTTAGTAGGATTTTCTTGTAGCTTGTTTGATAAAAATAGTGGAGAGAAGAAAATAACTGATTCTTTTCTTCTAATTTTCTTTTCCACTAATTTTTGCAAAAAAGCTACAAAAAATTCATCAGATCTGGGGGTATTTATCTGGTACACTGAACCTGTTCTACTATACATTTATTTCCAAAAGGAAATACCTCACCACTTTAAATAGGCTTTATACTTATTCTTAGTATTTACTGATCTTATCAGTAAAAATGGACTGTGGTAAGAATGGGTGGCTTGAAGAAAACCATATCCTTCATTACTTGACATTTCTATGTTGCTCCACCCTAAATGATAGTGAGTGGCTTACAGCAAAATACCCTTGTTTAACCATTATTTTGCAAACTGTTAGACAAAAACGAATAGCCACCATGTTATAGAATACAAGCAGTGGAGCACTCACCAGAAATACAGACAAATAATGTGTGAATCATGTCCTCTGTATTGCGGTAACGGCCTCGTAATTCCAACCATCGAGAGTTCAATGGAACATCTGTGAACATTCTTCTCTGAGCACTATTAGGTTCTTGCACAACAGGCCTGTTAAGAGGAGAACAAGCCTTTAGAAAAAATGTAAAGAGCTTATTTTTATTATAGTTTTTCAACCATACTCTCCCTTAAAAATCTGTATGCCAATCAAGGAAATAAAATTATGCACGCACCATGTCTCTGTTTTAGTTTGTGGGCAGGTGAAAATATAAGCAATAAACTACTATTGTGGATCAAATAGGCTTCAGTCTGTGGGTTCTCTCTATTTGACAGTTTCTGTTATTTATCCACTCCCTTTATCTCAAGTAGTTAATACTGGATAAAAACTTCCCATTTAACTGCATACTACAAAGTATCTTCTAGTCCTGACCTTTTGATGGCCACAAAAGACCTTCTAAGCAAGCTGTAGATGAATAGCACCCCCAAATTATAAACTGATGTTAGGCAACCCCACATTCAAATGGATGAGTGGAGAAGGTTCTTAGTCACACCTTGGTACAGATGGGCAGGCACACTGAGATGCAAAACCCTGGAGGTCTGGAGAGTTCCTGTTACTGCAGGGCTGTGAATCTGCAGTGCATTCATTCAGCACACGTTTCTCCAGCTTGTACAACTCCTCCTTGGATAGCACACACAGCAAATCCCTATAAGAGGAAGGGTCCATAAAGGAAACATCAGTGGCAACAAAATTAATCCTAATCTACAGGATGGACAGCTGGGTTCCAACAATACATTGGAAGGAATGTCCTAAAGGTGCTTTTTTCCAAGAGGCAACTGGACTTTCTGGGTTTTTTTTTAAGACATTTCATTTCTCATCTAGCTTCTTCAGTTCTGACTGGATGGTGGGGAATGGAAGGATTTGTACTGGAAGGACATGGATGACTGAGAATCTCCATAGGCATTGGAAGGCATTGCTGCTGCAAATTGCCCATATGGTATGATGTGAAAAGCAATGCAAAGCTAAGCATGAAAAAAGCAGGGGTGGTGGTGGCTCATAACATGCAGCCCACTAAAGCAGTAACTACTGCATTTCTCCAGGATATGCATCACAATTCATTCTCAGAATGCTTCACCTTATCTTCTGCTAACTCTTCTGCCTCCTACTTCTAAGGACTACCTTAAAGTGAGTAACTTTGATGGCAATCTTTTATCTGTTAAAATGTATTTGGACTTGCACCATTTCATCAGAGAGCAACACAACAAGAACTGAAGTTTAAAAAAATACTATCCCCTTTTGTTAAACCCATGGTTATGCTAAACCATTGCATCAGTGAGAATAGTTAAACAAGAAACCATGTCTCTCTCCTGTACTTAATTACTGGATATAGAGAATGTTATCCTAAGTGAAAGAATTTAGGCTGTAATCTGAAGTGCTTTGGTTCAGGAAAAATACACCTGGAGTTCTGTGGAATATACAGTTTGGAAGCAAAATCTTCCCCTCTCCCTTAACGGTTAATTGTATTCCTATACAGCAATGCTATAGTCACACACCTGATTTTTTTAAGCAAGACATAAAAAGGGCTGAAGACTCGAGAAATCTCCTCTGGCCTCCTTTCCAAATTGAGGGGTCCATCTGGATAGATCAAAAGGCCACTGCAGGAAGGCAATAAAATAAAATGCCAATTAGGGGTACCCAACGTTGTCCATTAGAATAAAAGTACTTGACATACACACACACAGAGTCTCACAGAAAGCACAATGTTAGTAAAACTAGATTGCTCATTTTTTAATTCAGTCCTTGAGGGAAGAACCAGCTCTTCAAGGCCTTCCAGAAAGCAAGGTGACACTTATGACATTAATACGCTCAAAAATGATTGCTAAAAGAATCGTTTTTGAGCTTATTAATGACACCGTCATAAGTCTCACCTTGCTTTCTGGAAGGCTGGTTCTTCCCTCAAGGAGTGGTGTAGGATGAACCCAACAAGATGATGTGTGGATGTGTGGGAGAGTGTTGCCCCAGCAGAACCAGAGTTTTCATTATGCTTGTTTGGTTGTTTTGCTGTTTTTATTGTCTTGTGTTTTGCCCAGGATTGTGGTTGTAATCCATAGCTATATAAGTCTTTTAAATAAAATAAGAAAAGCTATACAGTACACCAAATTGTTGAAGCTTTTCATAAATCAGCTTTCATTTTCCACAGCTTTCAGAATGATTTTTCTTTAAGCCCTTCCATTTCTTACCGCAGTTGTTGTTGACCATAATGCCTCTTATAGAAGTACCATTACTGCTTCTTGCCAAGATAGGAGACACCATGCTTTAAAAGACTATTGTAATTGGAATTCAGCAGAACCAAGAATGAATACATTTGCCATTAGTAAATACTATCTTATTAAGGATCCATAGTAAAATAAAATTTGCTTTGAAAGACCAAGCCAATTAAACAGTTGTTACTTCTTCCATCTTTACCCCCATCTCAGAAAGGCAGGCAAGGGGGCTGTTTGAAAAAAGGGCTATCCAGAAAAAATTGAATTAACAGTTCATGTTCTACACCAGCTACCAAGAATAACTTGATGGCGGTGTTAAGAGATCAGCAGGGTTCCTTTCTATATCAGGAACAAATCTGATATGCAGACTCCCGTGCTTTAAAAAGAAGAAATAAGTTCATATGCATGATGAAGATCACAAAAGCATGAAATGTGATTTTCAGATGAAGAGCTATGCCAGGGAACTAATATGTCACAAGAGAATTTCAAGTGAATTTTAAAAAAAGTTGGACACTTTACTATATAAATTCTAACCAGGAAACAGATTCTCAAAGTTTAATATGAAATAATGATTTGTAGACATAAATTAGGTGATTAATTTAATTTTCTAGAGTTACAGTTATGCAGCAAAGAAGGAGAAATAATTTCATAAATTGCAAAGCACTCTTTGGAGGAGCATATTATGTTCACCAATGTCAACCATGCAGAAAGCACAAAGAAACACCCAAATCTGAACCCATAGTAATAACTCAATTTACTGAGTAAATGTTATGTCAAATTACTTGTTCCAAATTGTTCTGCTAGGAATACATGCATCATGCTACTTTTGAATATTAGAACTACCATGTCCAAAATTTTAGGAATTCCAACATACGAAGTCTGCTTCTATAGTTTCCATCTTGTAAAGTAGCTGATTTGGTAGTCAAACACCAGCTATTTACTAAACACATACCTAATAATAGCTAGGCGGGGAATGGTGAACATCAGCTGGGGTTCATATCCATCAATCATCTCCTGAGTCAAGTAGCCAAGTTTCAAAGCTCTAGGTAAGCAAAGAGAATGAAGAGGCTGAGAATTAGAAAATAAATCTATAGATATTTCTAAATTCCAATTGTTTATTGTATATTGGGCCAAGACAGTTATCTAAAGGAATGCTTAAAGGTTTGCTTACAAACTCTAGTATCATTGTATTATATATGTGCTGGCCCAGACTACAGAAAGTGAAGTTGTGTCAGAATGCTCACCTAGCCACGGTTTCACAGAAGAGCACGACAATCTCCTGCTGCCTATAGATATCTTCAGGGGATTTAACAGAAACTAAAGACGACACATAGCTGGAAAAGAGACACACTATGAAATCCAAATGAACACAACCCCTTTGCATTCAAACCTCAAAATAGTTTCCCTCTTTTTGTTTCTTTATCAAATACTAATTTGTTATCACTCCTAAATATAGGTAGTCCTCAACTTACAATCATTTAGTGATTGTTCAAACTGACAAAGGCACTGAAAAAAGTGACTTGTGATTATTGAACACATTTATGACTGTGGCAGTATCCCTATAGTCACATGATCAAAATGTGGACGTTTGGCAACTGGCATGTATTTATGATAGTTGCAGTATCCCCAGGTCATAAGAAGTGAGATTCACTTAAAAGCTATATTATTAACAACTGCAGTGATTCACTTAACAATTATGGCAAGAAAGGTTGTAAAATGGGGCAAAATTCACTTGAAAAATATCTTGCTTAGCAATGGAAATTTGTGGTAATTGTAAGTCAAGAATTACAGTTGTAAGTTCAGGATTACATGTAACTAATTGGATTTATCCAAGAGGTTTTTGACATTAGTTTGTTTATGATCCAAAGAACAGCAATTAGGATTTTTCTAGTCCACCTATCACTTACTGCTCCATAATCCAGGTCAGTTTATTCAGTAGATTGCCTAATATACTTTACCAAGCCTTGTCCCTATAGCTACCTTTTATCAATGAGCAACCCCATTCCAAGCAGCTGTTTTCTTCTCAAAAGGTTAATTCTGCCTATTGCTCCCAATATCAGAGATTCACAGCCCATGCTGTGATTCCTACTTCCAACTCTGACCAAAGTCCTTTCTAAACCTGATTTCTTTGGGGGATTAACAAGTAGGACATAAACTGAAATATAAAAATGAACTTAGTCATACCTCAGTTCAAACTCAGCAAAAAGCAGATCAAAGCGGATTAATGCTCTCCGGATAGTCTCTGAATAAGGTCCAGGTTGGTTTAAGCTTTGCTCTCGGAGTACCATCCGCACCACCTCTAAGCTGCATAACAAATCTTTGGCCAGAGGACGTAGCCGTACTCCATCTGCCTCTTCCACATCAATGTAGGTGCGTGCCATAAGACACTAAAGGGGAAAAAAACAAGAGTACAGGAACATTCCTTATCCCTTAGCTGCCTTTCCACATTAGAAGACAACAAGTTCTCATTTGGCTATGGTGAAGGATGCTGAACAACAAGGC
This sequence comes from Bungarus multicinctus, assembly GCA_023653725.1. Lineage (NCBI taxonomy): Eukaryota > Metazoa > Chordata > Lepidosauria > Squamata > Elapidae > Bungarus > Bungarus multicinctus. The sequence continues at coordinate 75,434,519 of CM042834.1, read as the reverse complement.
CCTCTCTATTCACCAGGACAATGCAAGGTCCATCACAAGATTGAAATCCTGTAGGCCAGCTTGGAAAACAGCTATTCATTTAACATCTACCCAGTTTAACCCTAACAATGCCTGGAGAGAGGAATGGTCCAAGGTACCTTCTTGTGGCTTGACCATTAGTGAACCCTTTACCAAACCACCTGGTTTTGACATGTCTCACTTTGTCTGGTTGACATTGAACACAATTAGACGTGATACTGGAAGAAGTATGAAGAGGAGGAGGAGAAGGAGAGGAAGAAGAGGAAGAGCAATCCTCACAAGGTACTAAGTTTTAATTTCTGAAATAATTCCAGGTTATATATCATGCCCCTGTTGGAATCTGATTCTGAGGGGGAGGCTGAGCAGCTGATAGGGAGTGAGAGTGTGGCTCTGTTGGCTGTGGAAGAAACTAGGGAAGGGCAAAGTCCGGCTGGGCAGAGCAGGGGAGAGGTAGAGCAAGGCAGAGGGAATGTGGAGGAAGACCCAGGCCCACCCCCTCTTCATCCTAGGGCACGCAGGGAGGAGCGGAGAAGGGAGCAACATGAGTTGCATGGCTTAAGTGGGAGGAAAGGGTTCTGATTCCCTTTATTAGCTGCAGCTGGGAACACAGTGTTCAAAAAGGGGAGTTGCGCACAGCCAATGGTTGAGAGCATATCATGAATTATCTGGTATTGTCGAGGCTTACCTTGGTTCCTGGCATCTTCCCAACTGTGTGTGTTTTGCTGGCCTTTCACGTCTGCAATTTCTTCTCCTACCCTGTCAAGTTAATTACTGCAGCGTGGTTTGTGTGGATTTTTATGTAGTTTATATGTACTTTGTTTTCAGACTGAATTTCCTCCACTTAAAGACTGTTCTTGGGAGAGTTTTTTCTCCAACCAAAGGTAAACTGGACATTGGGAGCAAAATTGGAGGTACTAAAGGACTCTTCTTACTTATGTGACTGTGTTGCCTTTGTGCCACGTCCCGGGTCATCACACTATATCTCAGTAAAGAACAAACCTTCATGTCCTAAATATTCAGCAACCATTTGGACCATGCTAGATAATTTGTGAGCCACTCAGAGTTGCAGTGATGGAAAATCATATAAATGTTTTAAATACATAAATAGCATCGAAACACAGGAGGTAGATATTGGAACTGCAAAACCAGATTATCAGAGAGAATGGTCACACAAGTGCTTTATATCTAAGTACAACTCCATTTACACTACATATTAAACACAATACAAAAATAGGAGACATTTGATTCTATCAGAGCATAATCTGGAGCTCTAGCAGCCTTTCAGTATCTTCTCTCCATGACTCACCTCAGCAGCAAACAACATATGGTTCCGTAGGTTGTCCACTAGCAGGTCTTCTGGGAATTTGATGACATAGTCACGACCATGACGTTCCTTGGGGATACATTCCTCCATGATCTGTTCTATGATAGCCAGTAATTCAGCCTGCCAGAAAGAAAATAAATTATTCTACTTTTTCTAAAAATACATTTGACTTATTCCCAATATATCAGTAGACAGTAATCCATTCTTCTTGGATCCATCCTGAAGGACAAGTTCATAGCCCTGCATTTAAGCTAAAAATTAATAAAGCTGCAAAGAATCATATAAGAGAACACTTGTAGTATGCTCTACGCTGAAATCAGTGAAAAGGGAAGGCTTCAGAATTGAGTTTGAACCATTTGCAAGAATGGGTCACTTTTTTCCCCCTTAGCTAAGGGATAAAATTTTACTTTGAATATATAAAATTATTCTAAATACTTAGTAAGACACTGTACATTGCTGCAAAATGTCCATATTTCTTCTTGCCACTCAGTGCAATACAAGCTGCACCACACAACTGTTACACTAGAAAGAGGGAAAACCCAGATTAACCTTTAGTGACAGTTTGGTGTAATGGTTAAAGCACCAGTCTAGAAACTAGAAGACACGAGTTCTAGTCTCCAAAACCACAGGGTGATCTTGGACCAGACACTGTCTTTTTAACCCTAATAAAAAGTGACCAATCACTTTGAAATCTTGTCAAGAAAACTGCAGGGAGTTGTCCAGGCAGGTGCCCAGAATTAATAGTGACTTGAAGACACCAACAACATCAGTGTCTCAAGTTCAATCTCAAAACATCTGGAGCACCTCTTGAACACCATCGCCATTGACAAAATCACCATCAGTCAATTACAAAGGGCAGCTTTACTTGGAACAGCTTACATCCTGTGACAATACCTTTAATATAATTAAACAACAACATCTATTTATTCCAGGCTCTTGGGAAGGACTCAAAAGGTGGATAAAAATGCCAACTGCAGTCTAAACACCTGGCTGACTGTGCAGGCAACCATAATAACAATCCTTACGTTGGTTTCCCGAAGTATGATCACAATTGTAATTTAACCCATTTGAAGGGCATAGGCTAAGTGCATTAATGAGTCAGGCTACTCAACTACCAGGGTTTGCAGTCCAGCTTGAGTGGAAGTAGTAGGAAATAGAATGATGGTTCATACCATGAACCTCTTACTTGACAGGAATAACCTCTAGTTCTGGAGTCCTAACAGGAGAAAGGCAAATAGAAATATTTGCAGAGATATATGTGGGCATACAGGAAAAATGCAAGGAGGAACGTCCATTTCTATTTGTGAATGCTGCACAGTTACATTCAGTACCTCCTAGCTGATCTGCTACCACGTCATACCTTTTGCTCTCCTCAAAAAAAAATCATACCTGACTAAGATGCAACTGACTTAACAGTGTCAGATACTGTTGGGGATCAGTCTCTACATCCAGGCAGTTGATTTCTGTTATCACTTGAGTCACTCGTTCATCAGCATAGAAAAACTGTGACAGCAGTCTTGGATCAGAACGCTAAGGAGAGAAAGAGAAGCCTGGGTTATACACAGCCGTACAATATGAGACTCTCATGTTCAACAGCACCTTAATTACATGTATACTTTGATATAAACAAAGAAATTCCCTTGATACAGAAAGGTAGTTGCCAGGTGAATTCTAATCTGGCTTTTTCCCCAATGTGCTTGTTTTCTATATCTGGGTAATTTTTAAAATTAAGGTGCACACAGCCCAACCTGCATTTCTTTGTGACAAAAGAAGCAAAAGTTATATCCGTAATCTAGACATATGTTTATAATGTTTTAGAATTTATGTTTCATATTTTGTATTTTTATTTCTTGTGTTTTTATTGAAAATGATGTGAATGTGCCATATGATAAATAACAGTCCAGCCTGCAATCTTACTCCAGGATGGGGACTGTTAGAAAAGTGCTACTTCTTTTTAAAAGCCCCACTCACGTTTTTATTCTTCTGCTGTTGTTTTCCTACAAAGGTCAGTTAACGAAGATTTATAATTCCTCCTAAGTCAGTCAATAATGTGCAAATAGAGTAAAGCAGGGGTGCCAAACTCAAGGCTTGGGGGTCAGATCTGGCCTGCGGGATGCTTAGATCTGGTCCTCGGGGACGCCCTTCACTAAGGAGTGGCCCGTGGTGCCTCTGCCAGCAAAAATGGAGCTCGGGAGGGCCTGGCAGAGGGTTGCAGGAAGACATTGCAGCCGAAAACGGAGCTCGGGAGCCCATTTTCACTGGCAGAGCGCTCAGGCCACCACAGGCGCCCCTGACACGAGTGACATCGAGCTGGCCACACCCACCTGGCCACACCCACCCTGGCCCTCAGAGGTCAAACACAACTCTGCTGCAGCCCTCAACGAAATCAAGTTTAACACCCCTGGAGTAAAGTCTTCAACTTTAGATGATGGGATGTTGAGGCAGGAGCCTCTGATTCTTATCCCAGTGAAAATGGTTGTACAATTAAGGAACTGAAAATAGACACCTTCAAGGTTGAGAGTTTACTGGATATATGGCTGCAGACTCAAAACAAGCTGGACGACAACATTCGAGATTTGGGGGGAGGGGTACAACAAGCACAGAGAAGACAGGATTCCAGAATGCTTCAGACAGAGAACTTTTGTATATGTCAGGTTTCCTAATTCGTGATAAACTCCTTCCCTAACATTCTGGTGCCTCTTTGGGAATGCAGAACAGAGATATTCATTCTTTTTGCCTGATATGAAGCCCTGCCATCAAGCACAGAAGGGAGAGAATTTTCTTGTTACACATTTTGCAACTATTTCATTCATTCATTCATTCATTCATTCATTCATTCATTCATTCATTCATTCATTCATTCATTTATTTGCATTTATATGCCGCCCTTCTCCAGATACTCAGGGCAGCTTACAGTCTATGGAGCACCATGCTAAGTGCTCGGCAATGGCCTTCATTCCATTGTATATGCCTGCTTATTACTAGGGCTTTTTTTGGCCCCGCCAAACGGCATTTTTACAAAGTCAGCTTATTGCCCCCAACAATCTTGGGTCCTCAATTTACCTACCCCGAGAGGATGGAAGGCTGAGTCAACCTTGAGCCTGGTGGGATTCGAGCCTGCACTAATTGCTAGATGATTAACAGCTTGCACCACCAAGGCTTTAGCAGAAATTCTCCAAGGGCTATCTCTACTTAATTCAAGTATCAGAAACCAATCTCAGTTTTCTAATTGAGCTTATCAACATGATAGAAAGATTAAAATGTATACCATTGGAGAACCATGAATGCAACACAAATTAATATATAACTAAAACAAACATAAAGGAAGCCAAATGGACTACAGAACTTTGCAGTATATACTTGCAAACAGACGTGTAGAATTTAAAAGGGCATGATGTAATTATAACAAAGGTGGAGAACTTTTCTGAAAAAGGGTCTGCTGATAGGCATTCTGTTGTTTAGGATGACCACTCTCCTCTGGGGTAGGGAGGGCCCCATACAAACATCTGTGGAGCTGCTGTAAGTATTAATCAGGCTACGTAGCAGATAAAATTGCTCAGATCCATTCTGACTTAACTGGGCAGATCAGATTGCAGTGCCTGGGGCATGGTCCGGTGGTATGATCTGGGATGAACTTTAGCCAGTGACTTTTAAAGAAGTGATAGGGTTCTCTGTTGTAAGCTTGACCCCCCCCCTCCCCGCCCATTCCTGAGTTATAAAAGTGGCCAGAGAGATGAGCCATGGTTGGGTCCAAGAGGCTGGGGAAGGTTGTTGAGAAGCTGGTCAGTCTGGAGTTGATGAGAACCCTCATCAACTGCAGGAAATGGATTACGTAGACCAGTTTCAGATGAATTTCAGATTGGGATTTAGCATTGACATAGCGTAGATCACTTGTGGTGGAAAATGAAGGGAGATTGTAATGGCCACTCATCCTTGTGTTTTTTGATCTCTCAGTAGCTTGACTATCACTGACCCTATATCTTTCTGAACCAACTCTGGGGGTTGGGAATTGGGGGCCTGTTTTTATGGGGATTCTTTTTCTTTCTCAACAATTGGTTTCAGTTGTGTTAGTTGGGTGGGATAAATCATTCCCTAGGCTACTCCCTCTCTCCCTTCCCCTCTGACATCCACATGAAGCTACTGGATAAGGTTATCCACTGGTTTGGGGTTTATACGTATCATCAATACATAGATGACATACAATTATATCTTGTGATGCTGGGCTGGTCAAATGGGTCTGCTGATGTTCTGTCCCACTGCCTAGAAGCTTTGTGGGAAGAACTGTGTCTGACTTAATCCTACCAAGATCAAGTGACTTGAGATGTAGAAATGTTCCACCTACACTATAATTATAAATGGAGTAGCACTTCCCCATTCCAGAGTGGTGCACAGTCTGGAGGCCTTCCTAGACCCAAAACTGCTACTCAATGAACAGATGGAGGTTGTGACAGAAAGCACTTTGCATCAGTTGTGTGAGTTAAAAGCTCTCCTAGAATGGGAACCTCTTGAGATGGTCACTCATGCCTTGATGGTCAATCATGACTTGATTACTGCAAAACACTCTATGTAGGGCTGTCCTTGAAGTTCATATACATTGGTTACTGGTTTGCTTCTGGGTATAATTCAAGGTGGCGGTGGTTGCCTATACATGGCAAACAGCTTGATTACTTGAAGGAATGCCTTTCTTCCATAGTATCTGCCTGACCAATTAGATCTGGCAGGGTTGGTGTGCTCCAGGTTCCTTTGATTAGATAACCAATGTTATCTATCAGAAGCAGATGTTCTCTGCACCTGTCTTCTGGAATAAATTTCCCTTCGAGATCCAGGAAGGTTCTGCACTGCTGGTATTTTGGAGAGCCTTGAAACCCTGGTTCTTCACTCAGAGCTTTGGCAAGGAAACTGTAGGCTCTTCTCAGTAATGTGAGATTACTTTGCTTGTTGTCTGTATTTGTTCTTTTATCATTGCATTATTTTGTTATGAGTGTTTTTAATCTGTGAACTGTTCAGATTGCCATAAATTAGGCAGTGTAAAATATGCGATGTACTACTGTAAATAAGAACAGGAATAGGAGAAGGGGCAGAAGGAACAAGGTATGAAAAATTATTATTATCAGTTTAGTCCATGACAGCAGATTAACCTTGGAATCAAACTAGAAGTTTGAAAATACTGCACTGAAAGTAGACAGTAACAGCTAGTGTTTGCGTCTGTTATTCCTTTCAGCCCATTCCAAAAAGGAGATGCAGGCCAAATCTCAGACAGAAACGAATCCTAGCTTTTCACTCAGATTCCACTAACAGATAAGACTATTAATGTTTGTGTTCAAAGTCCTGGGTTTTCTATCACTGTAATAAACAAAATGACAATACAGCCCCATTAGTCAGCTGCCTTGTTCTATTAAGATAGGGTCGTTTGAGGTTGTTTGTAATGGTAAAACAGAGTAGAAATTCAGTAAACAAAAACAAAATAGGTTGTTTCCCAAATTAGGTCATGTCATAATAAATCTTTAAAAATCACAAAACACTTCCTTTTTCTGCTATGGGCCAACCTAGATATTTTTCAAGGATTACTAACATTTAATCAACTCAGGCATTCATACTAAGCACCGGGTTCTTGTTGTTTCTGACTCTTTGTCAGCTGACAGAGATAATTTTGTGAAGATAATTTCTCAGTAACGGCTTCTTTGAGGTCTGGTACGCTCATGTTTATATCACTATAGTGTTGGCATCTGGTCTTTTTTTTTTCCCATCAACTTTTTGTATGCATTGTCTTTGATTTTCCCAGTATCAGGATCTTCTTGCCTTTTCATTATGTGTCCAATATTTCAATATTAATGTTTCCAGTGAGCAGTTTGGTTTTACTCCTTCTAATACTAAATTATTTTTTCTTCTTCTTGAAGTATTCTCAACAACTGTCTGCAGTGTTATAATTCAAAAGAAAACATCTTTCTTTGTTCATCTTTTCACAGGCCTTTTCCTAAATGTTATACAGCTGTGAAATCTAGACCATATCCTTGACAGTATGTAATCTTGTCAGTCTGATGTCTCCAAATATGAATAATTTGTCTCAATCTGACTTTGTTTTTCCTCAAGTGGCAACATGTTTTTATTTCATGGCTACAATTACTATGCTTCTGAACTTTGGCTTTTTACGAGTTGACACTGCTTGTTATTATAATCTTATCTTTTTTTATTATTGTTATTTTGTTACTATTGAACATCATACCAGCCTTTGACCTCCATTTGTTCATCTTCAACAAGAGATTTCGTAAGTACTCCTGACATCCAGCCACCAATCTGAGTTGTTGAGGTTTCTCCTAGCATTTTTAATTCCAATTTCTATTTCTTGTAGTATGTTCTGCAGGCAGGTCAAGCAAACAAGCTAACTGTATGCAACCTTAGTTCTTTTCACAATTTTAAGACAATTTAAAAGTATTTAATTGTTCCATTATTCCAATCAAGTTGGTCACCATACAGATTCAATAGGCCTGCTTTTCTTATGCTTTTAAAGATTACTGAAAATTTGTTTGTAGTTGACACCATTGAAAGTTATATTAATTTTCTATATTAATCATCCATGAAGAAAAATTGTTGTTTCCAGAGGTGGTATTCAGCAGGCTCTGACCAGTTCTGGATAACTGGTAGCGGAAATTTTGAGTAGTTTGGAGAACCGGCAAATCCCACCTCTGATTGGAGATTTTACAGTATCCTTCCCCTGCCACGCCCACCAAGCCACGCCCACAGAACCAGTAGTAAAAAAAATTGAATCCCGCCACTGGTTGTTTCCATTATCCTTTGGATGTTAGCTGTATGATCTCAGGTACTCCTATATGTTCTGAATCAATTTTGTACTTTGTTCGGTTTTTATCCTGTGTGTACTGTAGAAGTCTAGATTGCAAAAGTTGAAGCATTATCTTACTAGTATGTAAAACTAGCATGTGAGATAAACACTATTGTTCAATAATTTGAACACTTGTTTTAGTATTGGAATAGAAATTATTTTTTCAGTTCTTTGTCTGCTGCTGGGTTTTCCATATCTGCCTACAAACTGCAGACACCAATTTAACACCATGATCTGATAAAATTCTAAACAGTTCTGCTGGTTTATTATCAACTCTGCAGCATTATTTGCAAAATTTTCTAGAGGTCCTTTAACTTTATTTTCCAGTCAGTATGTCTGTTTCTAGTTCGGTTAGATCATCAATTTTAGAAACCTTTTGATTAAGATCTTCTACACATTTGTACCATCTCTAATTTCTTTCTTCCTTTTGTAATATAATTTTGCCTTTATCTTTTATTATGTTCACTTTTGCATATGAGCTTACTTGATTTCTGTACTTTAATAAATCTCTTGTCCTTCCCATTCATTTTTTTTGTACTGTTTATTTAAATACATCTTATTATTCCTTCTTGATCTTCTGTAGAACTCTTTTTCCTCTTAGTTTTTGTCTTTCGCTTTCCATATTTTTCCAGTTTTTTAAACACATTAAAGTTTAAACACATTTTTTAAACTTTTTTGCATGTAAGAATATTTTGGTTCACTTCATTCTAATGAAGTCACAAATTTTAGTAAAGAGTTCTTCAAACAGTCTATCAAATTAAGTCCATTAAATCTATCCTTTACTTTCAACATTCATATAATGTAGAGCTCATAGCTCGATTGGCCTGGTGGTTTTGGAGGGTTTTGTTTTAAGTTGTATTTTTGTGATAGGTTTTGTGATCTGAGCAGATCTTGTTTTCTCTGACTTATAGAGTTTATCCATCTTTGCTTACAGAACAAAAAAGACAGTTTGATTTTGGTGCTGTCCATCTGGTGATGTCTCTGAGTAGAGGTGTCTTGGTGGTCTCCTATTTCATTTCCTGCACCAAGGCCAAATTTTCTTATCATTTCAAGATACTATTCTAGTTAACGATTAGTATGAAGTCTGTTTTGGGAACGGGAGTAGCTCAAACTTTTGCAAGAGATCTTTTCAACTTCTGTTTTATTTATTGATAAAAAAAATTATTGCCTGAATTACATCTATACTTGGAGTACAGATGTGGATCAGATATTGATTCATTTACCCAGAATTCCATTTGAGGCCATATTATCATTTTTGGGATTGCATTCAAGTACTCAACTTTGATCAATTCCTTTTCAACAAAAATAGGAGCTGCATTGCTTCCACCGTTTTCTTGTCCTCAGTAGAATTTCTGATATGAAATGAACCATTTTGGTCTACTTCATTGTCCTGTTTTGTGAATGTTCATTTTGTTTGTTTGGCAGAATACTGGAAGTGTATTCTTCTTTTTGTCTCCAGTGGATCTTCATCCCATCCTGTCGACAATATGACCTAGTTTTTCTGAACACATTATTAGGCTGTGCGAGCCCCTTCACTATTGCAAGTTAATAATCCATGAAGGGGATTGAGTATCCTAATGGCCATTAAATAAACTCTATTCCTCTTCATTGGAGCAAAGGACAGGTATAATATAAATTATAATGGCATTCTTTCACAAAGTAGAAACCATTATAATACTTCCAGTACAATATTTTTTCTGCCCATGTAAACAAAGCCCATACACAGTGGATACTAGATACAGTTTATGAAACCTTTTTTTAAGGATAATTCTGATTGCAGCTTAACAAGGCCAAAGAGCTGTACGAATAATAACTAAGAAATCTCAGTGAATGGGCTGTGTTTCCTATTTATTCCAAGCACATCACCATAACTAGTACAGTAAATGTAGTAGGGTACTAATTCTTAAATTTCCTTGTAAGCTGTTTGCCTTCTTGTTTTTCATGCTGTACCTCTCTCTCTACAAAACAAATAAGAGGGTGTAGGCCTAATCTTAAAAATGTTCTAGGGCCACCAAAACTATTTCTTACTCATTACAGAAAAGTTAACCCTTTTCCAATATGCAGCATTCTCCAAAGGACACTGGATCAGAACTAGCAAAGTCAGCACCACAGATTTTTAAAGACTGTCTTTTTTAAAGTGATAGAACTGTCTAATTTAGACATAGAGAGCTGTCTCCCACTACTACTGGTAAGCTAAAAATGCCATCTTCCAAAGCAAAGAAAAACAGAAAATTAAACAGTGATTACCTCTACAAAACTGGAAATAACAAGTAAACAAACTCAACTGTACAAGAGGAAGAAAGAGTAAAAATATAATATGATAAATATCACCAGTAAACATCAACATCTGCCTATCTCTAGGCCTTGAGAAGGATTCAATAGGTAGATAAAAATGTCAAATCTTGTCTAACATCTTACTGTAGATCCAGGCTAGAAACCAGGAGACTATGAGTTCTAGTTCCACCTTAAACACAAAGTCAGCTGGGCGATTCTGGTCCAGTCACTCCTTCCCAGACCTAGGAAGGAGGCAAGAACAAACCACTTCTAAAAATCTTGCCCAGAAAACTGCAGGGACTAGTCCAGGCAGTTACCAGGAATCAGCATTGAAACACAGACTTGAAGGCACATGCACACAAATAATAAGTATGTCATAGAAGTAGAATATTTCATAACTATGCTATTCTAAGTCCTGGCAAGTAATTTCCTTTACTTTTCAATAGGTTGCTCTAAGAGACAATAACAAAACAAAGGAAGAAGGAGCTGACCAGAAAGTTGGAACATTTAAGAAATATAAGATAAATATAAAATATTGTATAAGATAAATATAAGAGGATGAAATAGCTACCAGTAGTAAGTGCTTCTCTGTTATTGGTCTTCTGAATTTCTTCTTAAGTACTATGAAGAATGAATATTTCACACAGCTTAGCTGTTGTTGAATTGGGGTGTGGGAAAAACATTTCTTTAACAAAGATAATTTAAATGTGATATGCACTTATCAATAGAACTTCTAGGATATGGTGAATTGGGCTTTCTGCATCCCTCAAGGGTTTCTCTAAATTTTTTTTCCACAATATCCTGCTTACTTTGTCTGCAACAGCTTGGGAGATGTTATCAATAGCACTTAGACTTACAGAACACTTCACAGTGCATTACAGCAGGGGTGGGATTCTACCGGTTCTGTCCACTTCTGTAGAACCGGTTGCTCTGAAGAGCAGCAAACAGAGAGCATACATAGAACTGGTTCTGTTTGCTGCTGTTTTGGCCCACCCACCCACCTGGGCTCTTACCTGATCTTTATTTCCTGCATTTTCAACTGCAGCTGCTTTGTGCGACACAGCTGTGGTTGAAAAAGCAGGAAAAAAGGGCTTTTCCAACCGCTGCGCACTTGCACGCAGTGCTGCTCAGCTGTCTGGGCAGCTCAGCAGGTTGTAAATTGTACTCATGCGACTCACGTATGCGCATGCGCATGCAACACAGAACAACAGAAGTTATACCAGTCGGATCCTATCCCTGCTTTACAGCCCTCTCTAAGCGGTTTTCCAGAGTCAGCATATTGCTCCCAACAGTCTGGGTCCTCATTTTAAACACCTCAGAAAGATGGAAGGCTGAGTCAACCTTCAGCCTGATGGGATTCAATCTGCCAAATATCAGGCAGCCAGTAGTCAGCAGAAGTGGCCTGCAGTACAGCACTCTAACCACTGCGCCACCAAGGCTCATGTTGCTGTTCCTCCTTTGAAAAACAAGGCTAAACAAAGCAAAACAAAAGTGGCACCTTTTTGGAGACTTAAAGAAGGGGGGAGAGAGAGGAAGGAAGAGATAGAGATAGAGAGGTGTCCAGAGAATATCTGTATCCTGATTAGATACAAGTACAGAAAGGCTCAAAGTCACACACAGAATAGTACCATTGTTTAGCAAGAATCTCCTTTTCTTCCTCTAGTATGATTAAGAATATTAGAAACAGATGATAACAAGGGAGCTAACTGGGTTGAATTGTAAATTTGCACAGTGTAGTAATCATTTTCAAATAGTTGATTTTGTAGTGGCATTTTACAGTCAAGATAAATTATACTTGCAATCTCAGGATGTGCCCAATCTTTTGGTATAAAGTCATACCACATGCTTGGGAAGGCAGGAAGCTTTAACCAAAAAAAAAGGGAGGGGGGGATAATACAGGTTGAAAAGTGAAACATCTAAACTAAAGCTAAGCCTGATTGGATTTCCATTAGGATTTTTACATAGGCCTACTCCTTGCAATCTAAGATCTGTTACGAGTCAGATAACTTGTAACCTTCATTGGTTAAAAAGTCAGCTTCCCAAAAAACACTAGATTCCATAATACAAGCCAGGTGAGGGATGTAGCAGTTCTTAGCCAAAGACTCCAATCAGAAAGAAGGTGACGCTAAAAGAGATTGCATCTCCATACTTAGCCTCTTCCAATAAAACTTCTCTTGGTGGGAAATGTGGACTTCTTAAACAGGATTTTTGCTGAGATGTTAAATTTTTGGGCAGATTTGCTTAGACCTTCACATCTGATTGTTAAACATTTTGATGATAACATTCACATGTGGATTTTTGCATGAATATTGCACCCTCTGAAATGGGTGTTGCTGGATACGTTGCCACTTATCATCTGTCTGCTCATTTCTCCTCAATCATTACAACAAAATGGGAATCTGTAGACTGGTTAGTTCCCTAAGGTTATAAATGTGTCTATGTAAGTGGAAATAATATCTTAGCAGCATCCCGATTTAAACTACAATGCAAGTACAAAAACATCTCATTTTGACAAGATATATGTGTTGCAGCATTGCCAATCAAAATAACTTTGGAGGACTGGGATTCTCTGAATCTATTATAAATTGATTCCTCATTTTTTCTTGACACTGAAATATCTTCAGTTTAATATGTGGCCTGTTCTGGCATGACAAGAGAAATTTGACCCTATTCATTAACCAATATATTTCAACATCTTTCACCACCAAGGCAGTATTCTAAAAGGGTTATCTGACTCAGAGAAGTACTGATGGCTCATAACTCCATTTATCTTCCTTAAAATCATGCAAAGTTGCAGGAATAGTGTATAGACTGAACACAAGCCAGTAAATTGAAGCTGAATTCAGGCAAGGCAGAGGAACTTAAAGCAGTTTGGCCAGAAAGGTGGGATTTAATGCATTCTAGATGGAGGTTTAGTTATATTTAACTCACTGTTTTAATTATGGAGTGTTATTTTATTCATTCTTCACTGTGGTCTTTAGCTGGCCATTGAGATACAGTAGATATTCTGGTTGATATTCTGTTTAACTACCAGAATATGTTTTACATGGGACCCTAACCTGTTGAGAAAGCCCAGATGCAGATGGTGCTGAAGATGTTACCTAGTTTCTTAATGAAACATCCAGGAGTTAAACAGAAAGCTTGGAGAACAGACCCCTGCCAAAAGTCCAAATGGCACACAACTGTAGTCAGATTACCCTTAGGGAATACATATTTGAAATATGATTTTTTTAAAAAATAGGAGCAAATATGTGCTTCACTGATTATAGAAAGATCTTTAATTTGTTGATCATGCAAAGTTGTGGAATGTGTTTAGAAAAATGGGAAGTCCAGAATATCACACTCTCCTAATGCAAAACTTGTACATAGGTTGGTAAGCTACAGTTTGAAGACAACATGGAGAAACAGACTGGTTCCAGGTTGGCAGATATAATGCTGTATAGTACATTCTGTCTTTATTTGTGTGTTGAATATATACAGTATTGAGGGAACCTGAATTGGAAGATGATAAATCCAGTTTAAAATGGAGGAAGGAACATGCACTATGCTGATAGCAGTATTCTGATTACTGAAGTGCAAACAATCTGCAACCTTACTGAAAGTCAAAGTGCACAGTGACTAAGATTAAATATGAAGAAGATGATAGGAGATACAGAAACAGAGGTGGTATTCAGCAGGTTCTGACCAGTTCTAGACAACCGGTAGTGGAAATTTTGAGTAGTTCAGAGAACCGCCAAATACCACCTCTGACTGGAGATTTTACAGTGTCCTTCCCCTGCCACGCTCACCAAGCCATGCCCACAGAACCGGTAATTTAAAAAAATTGAATCCCACCACTGTACAGAAACCAGTCTTAGAATTGACAAATTAAGATATGAGAGAGGTGGCTAGCTTCCACCTTTTAATAGTAAAGGAACCAGTCATTAGGAAATACTCTACGGCAGGACTTGGTCAAGTAGCAATGAAAATCTTGGAGAAGGTTTTTAGGTGCTGTGAAGAATCTAATATGTACAAAGATCGGAATACTTTACTGCAGGTAATAGCTTCCCTGTGCAAAATACTGTATTATGATACTGTGACACTCTATGGAAGTAAGTTTAGGGCCTTGAAGAAGGTGAGTAGGAAGAATATTGACACTTTTGAATTTAGGTATTGGAATGGACAATGCGGTTTAATATAGCCAAACAAACAAACAAATTATCAAACATATTAACCCAGAATTCTCACTGAAGTCTCAAATGACTAGGCTCAAATTATCCTACTTTGGGCACATTATATGAAAAACTCACTCTCTGAAGAAGTGTATATAATGCTGGGAAAAGTGAGAAGGAGAGGATGACCAGCAACAAGATGGATGAACCCAATTACAGCAGCAATGGATGCACATTTGAAAATCTGAAGGACCAAGGTAAGGGACAGAATATCTTGGAGAAAATCTATCTATATGGTCACTAAGAGTCAACATTGATTTGATGGCACATGATCAACCAATTCAATTTCAAATATTCAATTTTAACTTTTTAAAGCAACTAAAGCAGCATCTATTTTGGTTCTAAGAATATTGTAAAGTTTTGGTCTTGACATTGACTGTTTGCTCTTCCATGAGCTTATTTCTGTATTCTGATCTTTTAAATCTCTCTATTTCTCCTACACAGGTAAAAACCTAAAATTGTGCTTATCCAGTAACAGTAACTTGTCTTTATATTTGTTATAACCTGTTTTCAGGCAACGGGAGGGTGGGGGGAATGCAAATAGGTATGTACAAATAAATAAGTAACGATTTTTCCTGTCCTGATCCATTTCATGTCTTTTATACAGTACTCATTCCAAATCCAAAGCCTTTTTTAAACTAAAGCTACACAGAATTAAGTAAACTGAGCCTTCTATGCAGATTATTACTTTTTTGTGTTCAATTTCAAGTTTTATTGGACCATTTATTGAGCTGTTGTCATAACCACAAATGATGTAATCAGACCTGGTTTTACACTGACCTGTATAACAAGACCGTCAGTTTGACCAATACAGCCTCTATTCTATTTCTTGAATTACTTGAATTACACACATTCATTCTTATGACTGACACAGGAAGCTGGACTTAAGATGTGATGATCAGAATCTTTTGGCTATCCAGTATAATTAAATCAACTTGCAGTGTCCCATCTGTACGTCATCAGACAACAGCATCCAAATACTAAGAATCTGCCTATGACTACAGTTGTGCTCATAAGTTTACATACCCTGGCAGAATGTATTATTTCTTGGCCATTTTTCAGAGAATATGAATGATAACACAAAAACTTTTCTTTCACTCATGGTTAGTGGTTGGCTGAAGCCATTTATTATCAATCAACTGTGTTTACTCTTTTTAAATCATAATGACAACAGAAACTACCCAAATGACCCTGATCAAAAGTTTACATACCCCAGTTCTTAATATGGTGTATTGCCCCCTTTAACATCAATGACAGCTTGAAGTCTTTTGTGGTATGTGTGGATGAGGCTCTTTATCTTCTCAGATGGTAAAGCTGCCTATTCTTCCTGGCAAAAAGCCTTCAGTTCCTGTAAATTCTTGGGCTGCCTTGCATGAACTGCACGTTTGAGATCTCCCCAGAGTGGCTCAATGATATTGAGGTCAGGAGACTGGGATGGCCACTCCAGAACCTTCACTTTATTTTGCTGTAGCCAATAACAGGTTGACTTAGCCTTGTGTTTAGGATCATTGTCATGTTGGAATGTCCAAGTACGTCCCATGCACAGCTTTCGGGCTGATGAATGCAAATTTTCCTCCAGTAACTTTTGATAACATACTGCATTCATCTTGCCATCAATTTTGACCAAATTTCCTGCCCCTTTGTAGCTCACACATCCCCAAAACATCAGTGATCCACCTCCAGGTTTCACAGTAGGAATGGTGTACTTTTCATCATAGGCCTTGTTGACTCCTCTCCAAATGTAGCATTTATGGTTGTAGCCAAAAAGCTTAGTTTTGGTCTCATCACTCCAAATGACTTTATGCCAGAAGGTTTGAGGCTTGTCTCTGTGCTGTTTGGCATATTGTAAGTGGAATATTTTGTGGCATTCGCATAGTAATGGCTTTCTTCTGGCAACTCGACCATGCAGCCCATCTTTCTTCCAGTGCCTCCTTATTGTGCATCTTGAAACAGCCACATCACATGTTTTCAGAGAGTCCTGTATTATACCTGAAGTTATTTGTGGGTTTTTCTTTGCATCCCAAACAATTTTCCTGGCAGCTGTGGCTGAAATTTTAGTTAGTCTACCTGACCGTGATTTGGTTTCAACAGAACCCCACAGTTTCTACTTCCTGATTAGTGTTTGAACACTGCTGATTGGCATTCTCAATTCCCTGGATATCTTTTTATATCCCTTTCCTGTTTTATACAGTTCAACTACCTATTCTTTTGCTTTCCCCATGACTCAGAAGTCAAAAACGTCAGTACAGCACTGGATGAAAGATGCAAGGGTCTGTCAGGAGTCCAGGAACTCATTGACCTTTTATACACACACACTAATTACAAACAAACAGATCACAGATGAGGATGGTTACCTTTAATAGCCATTCAAACCCCTTTGTGTCAACCTGTGTGCATGTTATCAGGCCAAAATCACCAGAGTATATAAACTTTTGATCAGGGTCATTTGGGTAGTTTCTGTTGTCATTATGATTTTAAAAGAGTAGATTGATAATAAATGGCTTCAGCCAACCACTAACCATGAGTGAAAGAAACGTTTTTGTGTTATCATGCATATTCTCTGAAAAATGGCCAAGAAAACATAAATTCTGCCAAGGTATGTAAACTTATGAGCACAACTGTATGTTCAGTTTGGCTTAAACTTATTATATGTACCTAGCCCCTTGTGATTTGCAAACTGTTGTGTACAATTCTGGATTATTTGATTATTAAATAAGTCACAATTACATTTATACAAACCATCATTAATGAAACTATGACTTAGCATATGTGAAACAAGTCTATATACTTTTGAAACAAGTTCCTTTCCTCCAAACATGCTTTTCCAGCTCTTCAGTGGTTTGCAGGATTAATATAGAAAACCATGGATGATTGCAATGAATTATGGCTTCAGTTTGTTGATAAATATAAATATACACTTTTATAACTTTTTAGTTTTGCCTTTTTTTATAGGTTTGTATATTTTTCTTTTTAAATTTTGTTAATTAAAAAATTACTTTCCCTTGAGAAAAATCATGATGCAGGAAAATAATGGCAAAAGACTGTGTTTAAAATCGTACACAGTCTGTAAAGTACAACAGCTACCAGTTAGAGTTCAGCACTAAGATACATGTAAATGGCCTTTTAGCAATGTTGTGTTAACAAATACAAAGCATGTTACTGGAAAAACATGAAACACTAACGTGGAAGATACCTTCCTGCTCAGCTAATTATATATAAATTTTACTTCATCCAGACATCCCAATTGTGACCTATTTTCTGTTTCTGGTGTTTATACTCAACAAAATTATTAGACATACTATATTGAAAATATTTGTATGCAGATATTCCTTTAGGTGGAATATCACAGATAATTATTAACATTAAATCTGGGAACATTAGAAAAGGGTCAGATGCTACTCAACATATACTTGGGCTAATGTTTAAGGAAGACCGGTTTAAGAACAAGGGTTAGTATGCAATTATTTAATCCCTAGAATCAATTCAAAGAAAAACAAACCTTATTTTAACCTTTCAATTACGAGTTTAAAACTAAGCTAACAGTGTTACCCAATTTATAAAGAAATATTGGCTCAGCTCAGGATATTTAGAGGAGGCCTATGATAATGAAATTCCAAAAAGATTGCTGGAAAATCTGGAGATCTTTAGCTAAAAGATCAATACAATACAAGTAATCCTCAAATTGCAAGAGTTTATTTAGTGACTGTTTGATGTTTCAACAGCACTGAAAAAGGAGACTTATGACCATTTGTTGCAGCAACCCTAGGGTCACATGATCCAAATTCGGATGCTTGGCAACTGACTCATATTTATGACAGTTGCAGTGTCCTGGGGTCATGTATCCCCTTTTGTGACCTTGTGACAAGCAAAGTCAATGAGGAAGCCAGATTCACTTAACAACCGTGTTACTAATTTAACAGCTGCAGTGATTCATTTAAAAATTGTGGCAAGAAATGGGGCAAAATTCACTTATTGACTGCCTTACTTAGCAACCGAAATCTTGGGCTTAATTACGGTCATACATCGGGGGGGCTACCTGCATTCTCTCTCTTTCTGAGCTGTGCAACTCACTGAAACTTTTAAACATTTCAGCTAAAGGTCATTAAAAATGTAGGATGCAGATCTCCACAACTTTTAAAACAAGTTTCTCTCTTCTGCTCACCTCTTCTGAGAGGTCTGTGATTTGGAAAGGGCTGGTACTGCAAAGGTCTTTCACATGGCTTCTGTTTGGTACAAACCATGGAACAAGAAAACTACTTCAAAGTTCCCTTTGAACTGTTCGGCATCACGATAAAACTTTGGGAAGAAGCTGCGATGATCCCAAAACTTGATTTTGGTTACTGGGCAGAGCAGGTTTTTGTGGGACGCTGCTCACAATTCATCCAAACAGTGGTGACCACAAGTCTTGAGGAAAGAAGCTGTTTTCTTTGAGTAGAATATAATTCATAGTGACTTCATGAATGAGCTCATGCGGTTTTCTTATTAATAATGCAGAAGTGGCTTGCCTTCTTCCAGGAGGTCTTTCTTCAGCTTCCTAGTTTAACCACCAGCCAATGACATAAATCTAATGAAGACCAGGGAAACAGTCACCCTGGCTCCTACAGGTAAGAAGAACCATAGCTATCCCTGTCTGCTGCTCATTTCTTTCCCCAAACAGAAAGGTGTTAAATACGGGGGTGGGGAGGGCAGTCAATGTATAAGAGTCCATATGTAAGATCTATTAATAGAAGCCTCATGTCCTAAAAGGCCTCTCCATGGACATTTAAGAGCTCTGTGCCTGCTTCTCTGGCATGGGTGGAGGGTTACCAAAAAGCAAAAGCAAGGGAATCTACCAATTGGGGACTGCAGAAAGTGCGGTACAGACCAGAGGTCTCCAACCTTGGCAACTTTAAGACTTGTGGACTTTAACTCCTGGGAGTTGAACTCCACAAGTTTTAAAGTTGCCAAGGTTGGAGATTCCTGGTATAGACAGAACATCACTGTGGCCAAGGGGGTTGAAACTTGGAAAGTATTGTCTTAAGCCAGCTTCATTTCTACCAGTAGAAATTTAAGTATGGGAATCAAGCAGCTTAAAGCTGAAGGGCAGGAGAGCCCTTGCTGATTTCATTATCATTGACATGCTTGCTTTGCACAAAAGTGAGAGTTTTACTTTCTTACCATGTAGATTACTCAAAATGTTCATAAAGCTGCAGTCAATCAAGAAAGTGGAAACTTTAATGTTTCAGCTACTGGAGTACAGTCATGTGACAATTATATCAAATATTTTTCTCCTACGTACCTAGATTGATAATATGGGAACTTAATGCAGGGAAACATGCCTGTCTTCCTAATGGCAGCAATAAACTGTGCTCACTTTTGAATTCCACTCGTGCCTATACATGCATTTTAGACTTTAAGCCAGACCTATGCCCTTCACACTCACTATCTTATAGCTATACAAATAAATGTTACTGCCACAAGGGGGAATCTGAATATTCTGAGCTTTTTGCAGTCAAGAAATGATTTAAACTAAGATCTGCTTTGTAATGGTGCAATGAGCTGAACACTTTTCCTGCTGATTTATCTTTTCTTCATTTCTTTCCTAGGCATTTTGCATTTATTTTTTGATAATGCTGTGAGTTTTAACAAGTGAGATATGTTATTTCTATTTACATTGTTTGGAGAAAATAAGCAAGCCATTTTTTTTAAAAAAAAATTCCAATTCATAAGTATTATAAAAGGTAAATGGAGAGGTATTTTAGATGCCTGAATTGAAAAAAAAAATCAAGAACTGGATTTTCAAACATTCAATTTCTGAAAGAGCCAATCCCACACAATTTTTACACTACATATGGTCACATATTTCTTTTTTCAGAACAAGATTGTTTAATACACACCCAACCCTCAATGGATCACGCTCCCAATTTGTGGCTCCCAAAACATCCTGAGTTTACCCCACTAAAATTTAGTGACAACATAACTGGATTGATTTTTAACAGTGTTAATTATGAGAGTACATTACCTTATTCTTACATCCTTATTTACATCCTTATTGAGGATGTAAATAAGTTGAAGATTAAGAATGATTTAAACTTCTGTAAGCTTCAATATTTTAAACAACTTGTCTAATATGCACAGTAATGTAGTGACGGACTGATACAGCATAGTCCTCCATGCCAATAAAATTAAATCAACAGATACAGAAAATAAAAATTGAAAGGAAGAGGTTAATATTTTGTGGAAAAACACACAGCTCCCACATACATTCAAAGGCATAGCTTTACTCAGTATTAAAACAGTTCTATTTAGCCACAGCATGGCTAAAACAAATTATAGACTACATGTGTTGAAGAAAAATTCCTCAACACCCTCCTTTGAGCATGTTGCTTAGAGTTCAGAGACTTGATTTCCCAACAGGTCCAGAAGATACCAAATTGGGAAGAGATTGTGTTGGCACGAACAAGAAGTTCAACTGATGCATTCCTTTGATGTCAGTGAAACCCAGTTATCTTAAATCAAATACTACTTGCATAACTAGTTATATGAATTGCAGCATGAGTGCAAATCAGGAATACAAAAAGTTCTGGTATAAAATCATGCTATCATGTTACACGTTTCTGTACTCTTGGTGGACCTTTAAGATTCCAATGTCGTTTGTTGTTATTGTTAGGTTCTAACAAGTCCTCCTTCATTCCTGGTAACTCTATGGATAAAAACTATTTGAGGCATCCTGGCTTTTGCTGCTTACACATTTCTTGCAGATGTATTGATGTGATATCCCATAGGCTCCAGAATTGATAGGGTTGGTGCAAAAGAAAATTCAGAAAAAAAATAAAACTAATGGGAAAAAAAGGCCCTGGGAACCATAGATATACTCATGGAAGATTGAGATATTTCAATCAAGGCGAAATTTAAGATAGCCAACTCAGTGGAATTCCATTATGATGTTCAGATGTGAGGGATGGGCTCTGTGAAAGAAGAGAAGGGTTAACTCCCTTGAGCCAAGGAGAAGATTGCTTCAAATTCATCAGAAACAGTGGCTGAAAACCAACCATTTTGTTACTAGAAGAAATCAAGTCAGAATGCTCACTGCAAGAAAGAAACAGAACAAACCTTTATACTTTTGATATGAAGACTGATGCATCTGTGGAAAAGGTAATAATGCTAGGCAAGGTGGGCGGTACACAAGATGGACAAATTACCCTAAGCCACAGACATGCAATACAATTTACAGCTTACGCACCATATGGCAAACTTTGCTGGTCTACCAAGTGTATACTATACTTCTCAAATTATATCTTTCAAAATTCAAGCCTGAGTGGAAAGTGAGTCATAAATCAGCAGGAAGTCATTCTCTTGCCAACCAATAGTCGGAACTGCTCCCTGTAAAGCCTGTTGTATACACCCCTTCATCTAAAGAGGTGATGCAGCAAGACAGCTCACACACCAACCTCAACTTCTCAGCTCCACCCAGTCTACTTAGATCTGTCCTCTGTGAATAACTATCTGGAGACTTTTTTCTTTTTGTACAAAAGGCAGGCTGTAAGACTTCTTCCCTGGCAGAATTTTGACAGGTTTAGGCTAAAAATGGTTGATTGATACAATGTTTCTCAGCTGTACATATTTTGTTTGCCAGTTACAATTTATTGTATACTTGGTTTCCCCCTCTTCCTTTTTTTTTGCTCAAAATCTAGCATATCTTGTTACATACCAGAAAGTCAGATACCGTATAAGTATGAATCAGAAGCCTCGCCTCAACGGCTTCCTGCAGGATTAGGAATACCGCAGTACCCAACTCAAAACGTACTGACTTGATGTCTGTCTCCTGGGATGGCGACCAAACGTTTGCGATCAAACCGCCAAGGTCGGAGGTCAAACCAACAGCCTTACTGTAACCATACTAGGGTTAGTTAGCCAAGGTCCCGAATTCAAACTCCCGAAACGGAACTCACGGAAGAGAGAACACTTTTGAAGCACTCTTGGTGGCGACAAGGTTGACAGGCAGGACAGAAAATTGGAACTGCAATTGCCACACGCGCTCTCCTGGAGCTGAGGCGTAGCTTCAAGAGTGTAGCTTGGTCATAAACAGACCAAGAAAGAAGCAAAAAGAGAGAGACAGAGAGACAGAGAGACAAAAACAAAGATTCCCTACTTAACCCGACCACAATTACCGAAAGGGAGCCGCAGGCAGACACACCGCGCGTCTCGAGCGCAGCTCCGACACCGCTGCACACACACACACACACACACACATCTGGAGCTCCCGGGTTTACCATCGCCGCAGCTACACCGCACGAGGCGGACCAGACAAAGAGGGAATCCCACAGACGCGTTAACAGAGCCCGACGACGGCAGATTCCAGGACGGGCCGCCGTCGTGCAGAACGATCCCAACAGCGCCCATTTACCAAAGCGAACGGCAGCCGTCCTTCCCTCCCCCAGCAGCCGCCGAAAAAGTGGAGAAAAGAAAGCAGCGCTCGGTTACTCAACCCCGCCTGCCTGATCACCCCGGGAGGAGCGCAAGTCTTCGGGGACCAAGGTTTCACAGCCCTCGCACAAAAGGAGCCCGCCCCCGCCAAGTCGGAGCCCGAACGGAGACGGTCTTTCGATTCCTTTTCCCCCCAAAAGAGAAACGGAACCGCGGACAGGAGGAGCCGCGGGTGGCGCTCGGGGAAGAAAGACCGGCCGGGGGGAGGGGGACGGACGGACTGACGGACGACTCCAGGCCTAGTTCAGCAACTGGGGGTGGAGTGGGGTGGAAGGCAGAAAGAAGCACCCGACTTCTGCTCTCCGGGACTGCCGCTCCTGAAACCCATCAAGCGCTCCAGCCTCACCTTGGGTCTGTGCAGCCACCTTCGGACAGCGGCGGGCAGCATGGCTGGAGCCGGGAGCGCAACGGCCGGAGAACTCGCCCTCGCTCACTCGACGAGACGACACACCTGCGCTCGGCGTTCTCGGGCTGAAACTCGCACCGCCCACAGGCGGCGGCTCGAAGGCTTCTGTCAGCCGGGCCGGGATGTTATAGCGCCTGGCCACGCCCAGAGGAGGGCGGGCCTTCAGCCAACAGGGACGTGACCGCGTAGAGTTGTGATGGGCTCCCTCCGCCGGCGTTCGGCTGATTGACGGAGCCGCCGCTCCCGTCCGGATCAAAGTTTTTGAGCGGAGGGGGCGGGGCAGCGGCGGCAGCCAACTTTCCGCGGGACGGGAGAACGAGACGGTAGTTCCGCGGAGGGAGGCAGCGGAGAGGAGAAGGCGGCAGGACGCCGCTCCGCTCTCGCCACGGATCCCACGTCGTTAGAACTACAGCGATGGGGGCGGGTCTCGCCGGCCTTTCCAGTTCTATGGCGGTTGGGGACGTGCGGTTGACCGGCACCTTGGCCGGGTCATCCTGATACAAGCCTGGCTGTAGCCATGAGAGACTGGGCGATTCCCCTGCCTTAAGAGCCGCCATTTCAGGTACATTAGAACCAGAAGGATGGTTGCTTTTGCTTCCCTTGTGGGTTCCTTTCTTCCCCGACTGAAGCTCTCCAGGGGCATTGAATGCTAACGGAGGCAAAGGCTCCACCTGAAGGGCGCTAGTTGGGCGCCCGAAAGCGATCTTCAGGGCAGGCGCTACCAGTGATTCTCCTCGACTAACAAAACTCCACGGGTGCTAACCGTGCTCACGTTTAGAAACGGCCCTGCAATTCCAGCTCGGTTTTTGTGTATTTAAGGAAGAAGAAGATGTTAATCCCATTGACTACTCCATAAGAAACATTTAACAAAGTACTCAACCGCCCTGTTATATTGGTTTTAAAAAAGGGATGTCCCCACTTTGAGATGCCTAGCTAGAAATACTTCTAAGGAATGAAGAATGAAATACTTCTAAGGAATGAAGAGCAAGGAGCACCTTTTATTTTAAAAGTTACCCAATATAAATCTCAGTCAGGAGGAAGAGGCCAAGGCGCTTCTAAATATGCACACACTCACAAGTAATGCTTCTGACAGACAGCCCCTCTTTATTTGAATTCTCTGCTCCTGGCATGGTAAGGTAACTATGTGGCTGCTGCTCCTCTTAGTGTTTGGTCACATTGGGAGGATTGCTAGGAGGCAAGCAGGAAGGAATGGATCCCAAACAACTACTAGGATCAAAGAGAATAAAATATGAATGGCTCCCTCACTGAGAGCCAGCAAGACTGGAGTCCTGGACTTATGGTACAATAGGGATATTAGCTATATATTAGTTTAATCCTGAAGAAGAACACTTTCAGATTTCGCACAGGAGGCCTTCATGCACTGAGTTCCACATCCTTCCCCATCCCTCTGATTTGTATTGGTGACCCAACATAAAATATCTAATCTTGAAGCAGTCTTAAGATTGCATAGTTTCAGAGAATCTGAACTGGCATATTTTTATTCTCCCACATTTTATAGTTTCAGATATAATTATTCCTGGAGTAATTATACAATTTCTTCGTAGGGATTTTACAGTCAATTATAATTTACTGACCAGATGAATGTTTCACAAACAGAGGAGATGAGCTGTTTCCACCATTATTTGGGATTATAAACATAACCATTCTGCTACTACTGAAACCTGATCTCCTTAGTTAACTGGCTGTAAATCTGTTGCTTGTATACATGTGCTAATTAAAGGGGAAGGGTGGATTTTTACAAATCTAAATATGAAATTAGTTTCCTTTGCCAAATACTCTGGTTTTGTTCTTGAAGAAATGTACAACTCGTTTATTCAGAATTTTGGATAAACCTGAATATACAATTGCCAGTAGTTTGGGAAATTGGCTTTTGGATGATATACCAAATTGAAAAAAAGAAAAAAAAACCCTCATGCTCTTTTTCCTGATATCATTTTCCATGGCCCTTTTCTAAACAAAGGTTGCTGCTGTCGTAGACAAGAAGATTAAGAGATACTATCATTATAAATGAAGTGATGCTTACATAATCCCACACGGAGGATTAGAGATGACATCACTGAGATACCCAGACACTGACATAAGTACCTGCATAACCTAATGTGACGTTTTTTGGTTTAAATGTGGGTATCAAGGTTAACATTTGTTCTTGCATTCCATAGTGTAAGGGAATTAGATGTCTATAGAAAATGATACCTTTAACCTTGACTGACAAAAGTACTCTTAAGCCACCGTATAGGATTTATAGAAATGGAAATAACCTTTCAAGATTAATTCTACATAATTTCCAAATTCCAAACTGGTTCCAGTAAACAATTACAAATGTATCGGTAGCATTCATTTTAAATTGGACTAGAAATCTTGTCTATATTAAATTTATGAACTTCTCAGGTTAAAATCATATTTATAACAATGAGCCAGTGAGTTTTGCCCCGTTTTATGACCTTTCTTCCAACAGTTGTTAAATGAATGTGGCTTCCCCATTGACTTTGCTTGTTAGAGGTGGCAAGCAAAGTGATCACATGAACCTGGGATACTGCAATCATCATAAATACATGCCAGTTGCCACATGTCCGAATTTTGATCACATGACTATAAGAATGCTGCAAAGTTGTGTGAAAAATGGTGATAAGTCACTCTTTCCAGAGTCGTTAACTTTGGATGGTCACTAAATGAATGGTTGTAAGTCAAGGACTGTATGACTTTTTAACATTTTATTAAAGCTATTTTGAGTCATAAAAAAAGAATAAGTCCAACAAATGAACAAAATAATTAACACTAGCCATTAATGAAAAAATGAAGAAAACAAAACCAAAAGGACTATCAGAATTACGCAAATGAAACAAAATGTTAAAAAGTTATGGTATTTAGTTAGTTATTTACCAAGCACATCTAACTTATATTAAAGTAACCAAAATATCTTTACAATTCTCAAGGCATGTCACAACCTTTGAGCACCTCTAGTGTTTGGAAATTGAAAGTTGAAAAATTTGACACGCCCTAAACTTACCCAGGGACAAACAAAGCTATCTGGTAGTCAACTATTGGGCCTAACATTGCAGAAAACACTGAGGTAAAGTTATTGAAATGGAAAGTACCCAAATGCTACTTGAAGCGAATGTTAGCTTTTCAGAACATCATCTGGAGGATAAAATCAAGTTGCATCTTATATCAGCAATACACAATTGTGCTTTTTAAAATTTGTTAATGCAAATGATAGTCTTATATCTAAATATGACAGATTCAGCATGTTTTCAGTATTTACGAAAATTATATCTAATTTTTAAAAGTTATGTAGACAGAGATTTATTATATTTGGGAGTATGTTCTAGTATAATTACTGTTAAATATCAAAGTAATATAATAGTACATTTTCTAATGTCTGCAGATTCAACTGATTACTAAATCAAATAGAATGAATACATTTCCAAATCGAATAGAATTCTTGCCCAAATTTTTCTTCCTAAATTATTCTTATCTCAGTCAGTAAACTTTGGCAAAATAAATTTATAAAAATCAGTATTAACATTGTTTAATTGATTGACATAATAATATATCCAGTGTTGAATAATATGAATTCTATTTACTACTGGTAAGTTGATATTACGGTAAGTGACCAGGTTACCATTAAACTGTTCTTTAAGAAAAATAGTGTTTTCAATTTCTCACTTAAGGTGCCTGAGTCACAAAAATGATTGTATCCCATTTATGGTGACCTGAAGCTCAAAGATGTAATAAAAGGTTTAAGAAAGATCTAATCACACTGGACTGTGAGTAACTCAGATATACCAGACAAAGTCACATTAAAACTGCTAGTACCCTGGATAGCACCTGGTAAGTGCTGCTGGCTAAAGTCCCCCTATCCTCAGTTGATCTTGGAGTTAATCTTGGATTAACATCACACTAATAATCAAGTAAACAATATACCAATCAAGGAACTTCCAAATAAGCCAACAGTAAACAGCCCAACCAAAGAACTCCTAAGACCACCACTAAGACCAATACTGACAGGACAAGCCACTGGAATATAAATTGAGAACAAAGCCCACTCCTTACTACCTTACTAGCATGAAGATATTATCTAGTCTGGGTAATGAAGCATCTGCAAGAAAACAACCAGGCTCAGAGAACACCAAGGACCCCTCAATTTCAACCCTGAGCTACAAACATTCTCCTTTATTGGTATTATTAACCAGATCAGTTAAAGACATAGCTGCAATCACAAGGCATACTAAAACTTGGCTAATTTTAGCTTGGTTTTGTGTGGGTGTACTTGCTATATTGTGTGAATCTAGTCTGTTAGGTTTATTATTCAGTGCCTATGCAAACTCAGAAATAGGTTGATTCAGTAACCAGATGAAGGATGTTGTAAAAGGCCCTTTTATTGTAGGAGGCATTATTATGGATGGGTGTCCATTTGTCAGATACACGAGAAGCGTTTGCTACAAAAAGAGAAATATTGAGTGAAGTCATTGCTACAGGAGCTTTTTCAAACTCTGTCCTCTAAAAATTGAAAATCTATACTGTAATCATTTGTTTACTATTTTCAGAACAAAAAGGCTTAAGTTTCTTTGTAGGTCTGGTGGCATTGAGTAAAACTTAATGATTAAAAGACATATTGCTATGAATAAGCGAACAGAACTAACTGGAAAGACTCTGGAAAGCAGTCACTTAAAGCAATAGTCTGATAGATAAAACTGAAAATAGAAATTCCACAAAGAGGGCTTAAAAGGAGTAAAAATTCATGCAAATTAACAGAGTTTGGGTAGTTGGCCATTTTTTTAAAACGGAAGAGGCAAAGCATTTCTGTTTAAGTCCACATTTTAGCTTGTCATTATTAATGCAGGTTAAATGATATATGATAATTTGTATTGATGTTGTCTGGAATGAAGGAACAGTGCCCTCTGCTGTAACTGTAAATTTAATATCAGGCCATGTCCTTGAAGATGTACATTGAACATGTAATCTTCCTAATCTATTGTCAGCTACAAAATGCACCATGCTTCCCATAGTAGCAGATCTAATCCCTCACCATTTTGTTAAAAGAATGTACATGCTATCTTGCCTTTCTCAGATTTGAAGCCTTGCCTTGGATAGAGTTTATATCACCAAATAAAGCAAAAGCACAAGGGGCTTCATGGATACATACACATGTTCATGGATAAATATACAGCTAATATATAAATATTGTATACATGCAACTCAATAAATAATAGGTTTATTTCTTTATATAACCCCATTGCTAATCTACATCAATGGGTAATTTGTTCAAAATTTGCTAATATTACTGCAGACTATTGGGTAGTAAGGGAAACAGTATAAAGCATGCAAAATAATTCGTAGTATGGAAAATATGGCAAGAGAGAAGTTTTTATCCTTTTCCTATAGAGAGTCATCCATTAAACTTGAATACAGGTAGTCCCCGACTTACAACAGTTTGCTTAATGACTGTTTGAAGTTACAACAGCACTGAAAAAATGACATGACTTTTTCACACTTACGACCATTGCAGCATCCCCATGGCCACATGATCAAAATTTGGATGCTTGGCAACTGCCTCATATTTATGATGGATACAAAGTTCACTTAACAACCAGGTTACTGATTTAACAACTGCAGTGATTCATTTAACTGTAGCAAGAAAGGTGGTAAAATGGGGCAAAACTCACTTAACAAATGTCTCACTTAGCAACAGAAACTTTGGGCTCAATTATGGTCATAAGTTGAGGACTACCTGTATAGGGAGATTTCTTTACTTAATGGATGGTAGAATTTGTTGCTATCAGATTGTGAATGGTTAATTTAGATAGGTTAGAATGGACACTGGATAAATTCATGATTAGGCTATCAATACTTACCAGACTGGATATCTATTTACAATTTTGCTACAAGAATTACAAGCTGCTCCTCTGTCTGAATTTGAAAGCTTGCAGAATGAATGTATTTGCCTTATAAATCACACAATGCTGGAGTAGATGGGCCATTAGCAGAACTCTTTTAGGTATTGTTTCCAGCATTGATTGAAGACGGACCATTTTGCTCTGATCTTTCCTTTTTCCTGAAAAATATGTGGTGTCCTTTTTATGAACACTGTTTCATTGAAATTGTATTACATTTTACGTTGTTTTACTTTATACATTGCATAGGGATTATTTTAACAATGTGGTTTAGAAATGTTTCAAAATCTACAGTGGTCAAGCTTTCAAATACACACAAAAACTACATACTGCAAGTTTTTTCTAAACTCCATGGGCATCTTAACTGAAACGATTAGTGAAGGCCCTAATGACTAACTGCAAAGAAATGTAATTGGAAAGCGAAAAATCAACGGGACAAGGACTAGAGGGGGCCGCCTATACAGATGAGGGCAACCCCTTTTACTGGATGGATGGAAAGGTAAAACGCTCAGTTAAACGTGTCCAAACACTCTTCCTTCTGCATCAGTGCCTGGGGATCAACGTTACCTGCCTGTACCAGTTTGTGCTTCCCGCTCTCGGAAACTGCCTGCTGGGATAGTCAGGGAAAGGAGAAAGATAGGCAGGGAGGCAGGAAAAGGGCTGGGATCTCTCTGCCCAAAAATCCACAGGCTTTCCTCCCGGGCCATTTAATCGCCGCCGTGCGCTCAGCCTGCTTCCAACGGTGTCTCCTCCAGCCACTGGGGGGCGCGCTGCCCAGGCGCTGCCCGCCTCGGCTATGGCGGCGAAGGCTTCCCCCGCGGGCAGGGGCCGGACGGGCCGCGCCGCCATATTGGCTGTTGTCCTGTCTGAAAGCAGCAGCGGCGGTGGCGGCGAGCGGCGTTAGCGGCGGCGAGCGGCAACGGCATTATCGGCGGCGAGCGTCGGCGGCGGGAGCTACTGCGCGGGGTGCAGGACAAGCATGACTCGCAGGCGGAATAAGGCGGTGGGCGCGGCTGGGGCGAGGCGGGAGCGGGCGGGGGGAGCAGCCCCCCCGGAGCCGCCCGCGCCCCCCGCCGGGCCCGGCCTTCCCGAGACCCCCGAGGTGGCGGCGGCGGTAGCGGCGGCGGCGGCGGCGGCGAGTGGCGCGGAGCAGGGGAGAGCCTCACAGGTACTGGGCGCGCGCGCCCCCATCTCGCCCGCCGTCAGACCCGAGCCTACATCCACACCCCTCAGCCCGCTTATCCCCGCATCCATCGGCGGCGCGATCCACCCTTCACCCACATTGCTGCTAGCGCAGTCGGATCGCCCGCATTCAGCCATCCGGAGTAGCCTTTCGCCATCCCTCCTCCACACGATGGGATCGCCCTCCCGAATTGCGGATCCCTCAGCACGTTGCTTCAGCACCCTCCTTTCGTGCCACCGTGCCTCCAGCAGCACCCGCTGGTCGCTTGGCGGTCACCTCAAGATCCACCTTGGATCCTGCCAGCCTAAATCCCGATAGAGCATTGTGTGCGCCTTTTATCAGCACCACCCCACCCGCAGCCACCTGCTCCCCCGACATCTAGCACCCATCAGGCCCAGAGCCCTCCACTTATTCAGCACCAACATCACCTGCTTTCAACCCCCTGATTAGACAGTTAGCCTGAAATAATGTCTGCTGTGCTTGTCGGTATTATTTCGCCTTTCAATTGCTACCTTTTTCCTTGTATGCTATCATAACTGATTGTGCATATAGTCCACAGGATGCAGAAGGCGGTTGCTTGCACATTTGCTGCAATTTCCCTCTCATTTCAATAGAGAAGCACTGTACCATATGCTGGTTGCACCTTGTAATCATCACCAAAACCTATTCAGATTTCTTTTGCAAAAGCAGTTACATATTTCTTAAATCTTATTCTGTATTCTGCCTCTATCTGGCATACAAAGACAGGCCTTTCCCAAAATAATTGGTTAAGTGTTACACATCTATATCCTAGTCTTCTGTTTATATTTTGAGTACTGTATTTCATTTGCTTTTCAGTGGGCCCTGCCCTGGGACTATGCTGCATCTTGTCCTTCAGATTGTTGCCTAGGCCTGTTTTAGAATCCCTTTCAATGCATGAATCCTTTCCTACTAGGTACTAGGAGATAGCAGTCAATTGGATCTTATGCGGTTGAAAACATCCCTTATTAAACAATAAAGAGTTAATTGCAAACGGGAGATGGTTACCAAAATACTTTTTACAAGAAGGCTGCCTTGCAAGAAAAAAGTATTTAGATCAAAGAATCCTGTAAGGCCAAAAGGAGACATTGACCATATTCCACAAAAGTCATTGTGTAAGTGATGTTATATCCCCCAAGAGGCTCACCAAGTGGGTCTCAGCAGTAACTTTAATTTACTGATTTATTGTGGAAGAACAGAAGGGGATCTTTGCTACAAATATAATGCAGTTTGCCCCAAAAAGAAAGAACTAGAACCTGATGTATGCCAGGGCTAGTTCAGTGTAGCTATTGAGCCCTATTCTGGATAGGTAGCATCTGTTCTATTGGCCCAGGGCAAAATGCTTCTACATCTATATTGTTCACCACGTATAGTGAGGTGGCAAATGTTTTGTGCAATCTAAGGCCTATGAATTAAACTGGGAAGCCAGACTGCCATTGGTAGACAAACATGCATAAGTCTTAGTCAAAGAAATACAGAATATGTAGAAATAGGGCCTTGTCTATATACTGTGCCAGTTGGCAAGACATTTACAGTCTTAGGAGGCTGCAGGCTACTGCTCTTGTTTACATATTTTTCAGTATGGCTAACAAGAACTGTTTGATGGGCATTTTAAGTGAAACAAGGACAGAGAGTTTTCTAGAGTTAGAATCCAGCTCACCTAAAATGACATTAGTTTCTAGCCCAAGGTTAAAAAAATGTCTATGCTGCCATTACCTAGCTGCTTGTAAGCAACTCTCTATATTTATTTGTCCCTTATTATTTTCAGGAATAATTGTGTAGCTATCATTTATAAATGTTAATGAAATGGCATCAGACCCAGAAATGGCTTGAAATATGCTTGAATAAAATAAGTGGTTCCCCCCAAATAAATCTGTAAGTCCTAGGTGTGATTCCAATTTTAGCCAAACATATCAGCTCACCTACTTTTTTTAGTCTTCCAAAAGCTGTTATGATGGCCTTTGATATAGAAATTAAAGAAATTGCTACCCTTCTGATCTATCACAGAATATTCTATATTTTGAATTTAGAGAATCAAAATTAAGACAATGAGTCTTTGTGAGATACCTAGCATCAGGTTTGCCTCTTATCTAAGTATTTTCCTTACTTTTTAATGTATGATATCCTTTTTTCTACAGATGACTTTTATTTAGAAAAGTATTCCCAACTTTCCTTATGGCCAGGAAGACATTCCTATAACTTATAAAACTTCAACCGTCTTAAGAACTAAAATTACCATAGGCATCAGCATTGGAGAAAAATAGTCTCATATGTACATATGCACAATTCCATTGAGTTCAGTGAATTTTACTTTAGATAACTAAAGTAAAAATTATCTAAAGTGAAATCCACTGAACTCAATGGAATTGTGTATATGTATGTGCGAGTGAGACTATTTTTCTCCAATGTTGATTGTGGCCCTAGATTGTGGTTTAGGATTTCTTGCTTTGGTGCTTAACAGCTTAATAGATATATTTATTAGAGAAATCAAGATTTTGACAGATTGGTGAAAACATGAACAATTAAGCCAAATAAGCAGCAGCATGGCAGCTCTGAAAGTTGAGAAAGAAATTAACACCAGCCTGCCTTACCTGTCATAAAGATGGCTAATACTCTGTTTATCCTTGCTTATTATTTTTTGCTCCCCAACTATTTTACCATTTACCAAAAGCATGACTTTTCAACCTTTGTCAAGACTAAGTTGCAGTACTTAATCTTATTTTAAAATCCAAAAGTTGTATGATTTGTGGGTAAACTTGGAAGCCACAGTTTCTGGTGGGAAGTGGAGACAGATTCCCCTGAAATAAGAGAAGAAGCAGAGCACTTACAGGACATAGCTGACATAATTAATTGCTCCACTTTGGGAAATACTCCTTTGTATTTTGGGCATACAGTCATGGATGCCCTGATCAAATTGGAAGTGATTGTCTTTGATAGCTTCCCTATCAAATGAAGCAAAAGATTATCATTATCTGTCATTTTTTTGTATTATTAAAAAAAACTAAGATGGAGACAATTGGCCCAGTGTTGACATAATTGAAGGAGACTTCTTTCCTTGTTTCTTTCCATTTTAGCCCCCATGTAGTGGGTATAAAAAAAGTAAAACAAGCTGTAAGGTGTTATTAGAGCTGCCTTTTTTTTGTAGGGCCACTCTAGGATTTTGTCTCTTTGTCAGCAGTAGCAAGAGATTTTATGCAGCATAACTGAGGGAAGTTAATGTAACCCTGTTGCTTCTTAAGCTTGTCAGTGTGAACAGTATGTATCTTTGTCTCTCATCGTTTTCAGGAACAATGGTCCTTGTCAAGTTGCTGTCATAAGGGTAATGAAATTAGAGATATGCACCTTCAGCAGTTTGGCCAGGATGAATCTATCACTTGTTATTCAATTGTGATCTAGGTTGAAAAGTTATTAAAATCTATATATCTCAGTTTAGAGATCCCAAACTACCTATTTGTGGCAATATCATCTATGAATTGTGAAGATTAAAACTTAGCTTCAGATCATCCTTTTTTGTGAAAGAAGGATGGGTTTAAACATCTGATTGAAAGAAAGTTTTGTACAAGATACTACCCAAAGCATCCCTGTAGCCTCATGTTTTGGAGACCCAAATCCACATGTTTGAAGTCCTAAAAATATTTAAAATCACAGCTGTCTCAGTTACTATAACTGATCACCCTGTTGGAGTGCTGAATAATTTATGAAGAGTATGACCTAGGACTAGTACATGGGTCTTCAAACTTGGCAAGTTTAAGACTTGTGGACTTCAACTCCCAGAATTTCTGAGCTAACATGACTGGAAAAAGAATTCTGGGAGTTGAAGTCCACAAGTCTTGAAGCTGTCAAGTTTGAAGACCCCTGGACTAGTAGATAATTGGCTAAGAACACAAATGTATTGGTTTTCTGTAGAACTTAAAGACAATGAAGCACTTTTAAATAGATGACTATGCTGACTTTTGGTAAAGCAAATTAAGGTCTTCTTTGTAACTGATAAATCATTTCTCTCTAGCCCAATGTTCTCCCATAGAATTATTTTGGGTTCTTCAGTGACGAATACATTCCAAGTAATGAGAATAGTATTTCCTCATTTCCACAAAACCTGTTATGATAAACTTTATAACCTTGTTCTGATAAAATAATCTTTTTCACATTAAGGTATATTACGTAGCTTCTAATGTAACTGAAGTAACCACTTCTTTAATTTTGATAAATGAGATTCACTTAACGCCATGAGACAGGTTGCCTAGAGGAATAGCTGATTGTTCATTACAAGGAACATAAGTGTAACCATTTGAATTGTCTTGAGAATGAAAAGCAAAGATGATTAATTTCAACTCCTCTAAAATAATAATTTTGCAAAATAAAATCTTTATTTACGATAATCCTCTTAAACTAGATAACTGTCAACAAATACTTCCTTTTTAAAATATAGTCAAATATAGAAGGATATTACAGATATGCCAGACATGACATTACAATTTTAGGTATTCTTAGATGAAGACTATTATTTCAATCTATTCCATTTTGGGTTCAAGCTTTGGTGAACCCTTGAGAAGGTCATGCTAGGTTCTAAACAATAGGAATGCATTTCTGTTAGTTGTTTTGGGCCTTCCAACACTACCAGAAGCATTATAAATGCATCTTTCAGAAACTGACTAATTTAGGATTGAGGGATAATATATTGGAGGTGTTCCTGAATGTATTGGCCAGATATTTCCAGAAAGAGCTATTAGAAGACAATTTCACTGCCTTTTGGTCCTTGGCTTATTAGATCCCTCAGTTATATATGTATTGCCAAAACTTTGTATCTATATTATTGTTTGTAACCTTCAATTGGCAATTGGCATTGCATCATAGGGCAGCAGTTTTTAAATCAACGTACCTCAAATGGGCTTACAAAAAATGCATCCAAACTCTGGGACTCCTGATTCCTGCGGTAATGAAATTTGGCAAGATGGTGACCCCTCCAGTGCTGCTACATTGCTGTGGTCAGCCACTATCACATGATCATAATTTTCAATGCTCTCTGTCAACTTCCTGCAAGAAAATCAGTGGGAAAGCCAGCAGGAAGTTGGAGCTTGCTCTTTCTCCCACTACTTTTTGCCTGCCCTTAGTGATTTTGTTTGTTTTGGTAAGGAAATATTGCTGTAACAATGGGTCATGGGTAGTCTAGTATATACTATCCCTGTAGTTCTTATTTATTACATTTATATGGCACTTCCTTGACAGAAGCTCAAAGTACATAATACTTTACCTATTTTTCCTCCAAAGACCCCTGTGAGTTGGTTGGGTTGAGATATAGTGACTCTGTGAGCTTCCATGGTGGAGAGTGGACTGAGTCTCCCTTTCCTAATCCTACAGCTTAACTATTTCACCATCTGGTTCTTATCACATCTTTACATAAATGTTGGGGAAAATATACTATGCTGATGACATTTAACTCTTTTTTTTTCAATTGAGCCAAGAAGGCTAAGAATGTTCTGGACAATATGAAGAACTGAATATCAGCACACAACTTGAGGCTCAGTTGAGATAAAACAAATGTTTTACTGATCAGTAGATGTAATGATATGTGGGGATGGCCTTGAGAATGTGATGAAGAGATGCTTCTTAGGGTCAAGAACAACACAGCCTGAAACTGCAGAGTGGATAGAACAAGAAGCTCAAAAAGGACTCTCTCTAGATCCGTGATGGCGAACCTATGGCACACGTGCCAGAAGTGCACGCAAAGCCATCTCCACCAGCACGTGAGCCATGGCCCGGGAGCAGTTCCATGGTGCATGCGGGCACGCGCCGCCCGCCCACCAGCTAATCATTGAGTAGCTGCTACCCATGTGTGTGGGGGGGCACATGCGGGATACATGTGTGCATGCGCAAAGATGCATGGCACACGTGGGGGTCACATACGCATGCACAGGAGGCATGCCCTCCCGCATGCATTGCCTTATGGCTGCTGGCATGCATGTGCATGAACGCACTTTTGGCACGCGAGGACAGAAAGGTCAGCCATCACTGGTATGGGGCCATGATGGCAAACCTATGGCATGCATGTTGGAAGTGGCACGCAGGCACAGGAGGTGTCACCCCAGATCAGGTCCACTGCGCATACGTGCGCGTATCTCCTGCCAGCTAGCTGATTGTCAGGTATCTGCCTTGCATGCGCAGGGGTGGGGCATGCGTGGGAGATGCACACGTATGCGCAGAGGCATGCAGCATGTGAGGGGGGTCACATGCGCATTGCATTATAGGTACAGGCATGTGTGCACATGCACGCACGCACTTTTGGCATGCGAGGACGAAAAGGTTAGCCATCACTGCTCTAGGTTATTGGGCTGTAATGGTGATGGCAAGAGAATTTTACTTTCAGACGTGCCTGAATCTGTTAATGTTGCTTTACAGTGTATTAGAATTAGTTTATCTGATCATGTTACCTGTTCGGCCCACCTCGTAAGATTGACAGTAGACAAACCTGGAATTTGAACACAATCTATAATGGGTGGATTTGTATTATTATTTTTTTATTTATTTATTTTTTGCATGTTTTGCGGCCTGGCAGGAGTGTGGATTCTTAAACCTAGCACTGCTTTTAGACAGCCAAGTAGTCACAGCCAAGCATTCTTTTCTTTATGCTAGTTACATTGCTTCCTGGGGGCAGTGAATCTAATCTGTAATCATGCCTTAGCTACCTCTTGGGTGATTACTATAACACTCTGACTGGGTTTGCACTTTATACAATTGTAGTATTTCAATAAATTGGTAGTTAACCAATTATGGCTTAGCATGATGTGTGAAACCAGCCTTTCTACTGGCTGTCCTTGAAAAACTTTGGACTTCAGCTAATGCGAATCACAGCTGACAAAACTACTATATGATTTATGCTTTAAAAACTAGACATCTGCAGATATTAACTACATTGGGTCTTTACTTATTCCTAAATCCAGAACTAGAAGATGGAGCCTGAATATCTGACCGCTGTAATATCTCATACACTTTTTTTATCACAGGCCTATGTTGTATCACCAATGAGATTAGATTGTTAGGATCATGGGATAGGGTTGTTTTGGTTATACTTCAGTTATGGAATGTCCTTTTGAGAGAGATGAGTTGGTTCCGTTCTTTTAGTTTTAGTTTTAATTGTAATAGTAGTATTGTTTGAATAGCTATATTTTAACATCTCAGATATTTGAATTTTTTTTTATTTTTAGTGATTCAAGTGTATTGCACCTTTTGTGTTTTTTTTTACTGCTCACGGCCTGAAGTAGAAAAATATTTTTATACATATACACACACACACACATATAAATTATTTATTAGGCTACTTCTATATTTTCAGTATTTTAAACACAAATTAGAATCACTGGGTGACAGGTGTTTTCCCAGTTTTTACTCTGGGACAGAGACTGCAAGATACTTTTGGTTTCCCAATTGTTCATATATTAGTTTTAATTATAATTTGAGCAACAACTTGTGCCTGGTTCATGTTAAGTGATAAATGTTATCTTACAGACCACAGTGTTAAATGTATTCATCAATGTTAAATCAAAACCAGACATACCACATTATCACATAGTATGATGTATGAACCATCTTTCAATTGCAACATGTTAAAGTATCTAACCATCCTAAATAAGTTTATAAAATAGTGTTGAGAAAAGGAACAAACCACAGCAACACTTTTAGGAAACAGAGAAGGAATTATTAATGTTCCATGTCCCTAATAAGACAAAAAATGGAGGATCATTGAGGTTTCATCCCCTTTACTTCCTGGAAGATCCTCAAGAAATGAATTTGTAAGAGTGATTAATAGTGACCACAAAGATAGAAATTCTAGGACACTAGATTAGGTTTCTGATAATAATATATGGTTTAGCTGTATGGTAAGGCTGGGCCACAAAAATCTGGACAACTACTAGATGAGAGTACAGAACCCTTTCCTTTATTTTTTATTTTATTTTTTACATCTAATGATCATTCAGAATTTTGCAGCCAGATCTTGTAGTTTTAACTTTTAAGTATATTCCCAGAAAGTTCTAGTATTAAATTCATTAATGTAGACATGTGCATTTAACCTTGTCCTGTCTCAAAGTGCTTATTCAAAGCATAATTGATGTGGTACAGTAGTGATGAAACTAGAATAGTAGAAGCTCTACTAAAAACAAAATAAGTATTTTGAATTTAAGTATTATTTTCAGGGCTTCAAAGTGCTTTTCAGGCAATTGCATTTACACCAACCATGTGTTCTGGCATATGTGTGATGCTCATTATGGGAGAACCAAAATGAAAGATAGTTCAATAGAAGGATAAATAGAAGTTTTCCCGTAACTTGCGGATACTAAAAGTACTGCATGGAAGAAATTGTACAAATATTTGCACATTTGCCATACTTTTACTAAGTGAGATTTTAGGATGACATTCTTCTTCAAACCTAACACACATCTTTCATGCAGCGTAGCTGAAGTTGTGTGGTCTCTGCATAGCTGGATACCCAGATTTCAATATATGTACATTTTTCTCTTCACAAACTAGAAGCTTTTATCTCAAGCTGGAAACTAGCAAGCAACATACAGGTAGTCCTTGACTTACAACAATTTGTTTAGCGACCATTTAAAGTTACAGTGGCACTGAAAAAGGTGACTCACTGTGGGTCCTCACACTTACAACTGTCACAGCATCCCCAGGGTCACATGATCAGAATTCGAGCACTTGGCAACCGGCATGTGTTTACAATGGTTGCAGTGTTCTTTGCAACTTTCCCAGCCGATTTTGACAAGCAACATCAATGTGGGAAGCCAGATTCACTTAACAATTGCATGATTCACTTAATAGCTACAGCGATTCGCTGAACAATGGTGACAGAAAGGTTGTAAAATCTAACCTGACTCACTTAGCAACCGCTAGCAATGGAAATTATGATCCCAATTGTGGTCATATGTTGAGGACTACTTGTAGTAAGAAATAATTATTGCCCTTCATCAGATAGGACAGAATTTTTGTGTCTTTAAAAATAAGAAGCCAGGAAAACCAATATTTTATTGTTGTATCAGAACAGTGCCTACTCATCATTTTCCTTTTATACAGCTTATAAAAACACAGGAGTCTGTTATTAAATTGACATACCTGCTTTATTGCAGTGAGGAAAAATTCTCTTGACTTCTCATTTCTAACCCATTAAGAGTGTAATGACAGGGTGGACTTTTCATTGCTCTTGCTAGTGAGCTTTATTGAGGATAACTTACAATAGTTTAATTAAAGTTATTAAAATGAAAGTTGTCTTAAAGGCAAAAGAGACAGGATGCTGCCTGAATACACACTTGCAGTCACGTGTTACAATTTTCCAAAGCAGATTAATAGTACTAAGCATAGTTTCACACAGTGGAGTTTCTTACCTGCCATATAATTTAAGACACAAAGCAAATAAGGAAGCTATCCAGTTATAGCATTGCAGCTATAGTCTTTAGGTTTAATATACAGAATGCAAATATTTCCTAATTTGGAGATTACTTCTTATAGTTGCAAGTAATACAGGCTTTAAAAGACTTACAAGTATTGTACTAAAATGTTGCTACGGAAATGCAACCAAGATTTAAATTCCCCATCCGAATACTGTCTTATCACTGCTAAATTTATTTGGAGTTTTCTTGTCCCTTCAAGTTCTAGGTGGAGATTGTGCTGCCTACACTTGATCTCCTCTTTTATTTTTATTTGCTATAAACCAAGTGCTGCCTGTGGTCACCTTGGTGTTAGAAACAGATTGTGACAATGTGATTTAACAAATTCCCTGATGGTATCAGTCAGACTGTTGGAGCAAAAGGTGCTACAGGATTCTTGGCTGATGAGTTAACATTGCTGGTCAACAAATCTCCTTGATTGAAGTACCAGTTGCACTCTTAATACCCAGGGCCACAATCCAGAGGTGCATTAACAGAAGTTATTTTTGTATGTTTCTTTTTTGCAGCTGTCACACCAAGTCAGACTTGTAGTTGGCATCTGTCTCTGGATTAGAATCTAAATGGCTAATTGCATGCCAGCAACAGAGCCCCCTGCAAGATTATGCCGAAGACAAAACGATATGCAGGAGACTGATCATCTTTTTATTCTTTAGCACTAAATAGCTAGTAATTTCACCATTAAAAGGGAAGTAACACCCTTCTGCACAAAGTGTGAAGCCTCCTAGTTTGTAGCCTTATGATACAATGTGGATAGATGCTGTTCTCCTAACTAGTGTATGGGCAGTCCTCGACTTACAACAGTTCGTTTAGTGATCGTTCGAAGTTACAACGGCATTGAAAAAAGTGACTGTTTTTCATGACCATTGTAGCCTCCCCATGATCACATGATCAGAATTCAGATGCTTGGCAACTGACTTATTTCTATGATGGTTTGAGTATCCCAGGGCCATATGATTACTTTTTGTGTGCAAGAAAAGTCAATGGGGAAGCCAGATTCACCTAAGAACCATGTTACTAATTTAAAAATCACAACTGCTTCACAACTGTGGCATAAAATGGGAGGAAACTCAATGTTTCACTTAGCAACAGAAATTTGGGGTTACACAAACACACACACACACACGCACACACACACACAGAAACGTTGTAAGTCAAGAACTACCTGCAAAGGATGGTATCTGTCTCGACTTACAACCACAATTGAGCCCAAAATTTCTCTTGTTAAGTGAGACATTTGTTAAGTGAGTTTTGCCCCATTTTACGTCCTTTCTTGGCACCATTGTTAAGTGAATCACTGCAGTTGATAAGTTAATACCATGGTTGTTAAGTGAAAGTGGCTTCCCCCATTGACTTTGCTTGTCAAAAGGTTGCAAAAGGAGATCACATGATCCCCCCGGGACACAGCAATGGTCATGAACCAGTTGCCAAGCATAGGAATTTTGATCCCATGATCATGGGGGTGTTGTGCTGCAAAGGTTGTAACTTTGGAAACTGGTCATAAGTCATATTTTTCAGTGCCGTTGTAACTTTGGTCACTAAATGAACTGTTGTACCTACCTGTATGGAGATATCTTCCATTACAGGTAGTTCTTGACTTACAACAGTTCATTTACTGACTGTTCAAAGATACAACCACATTGAAAAAAGTGACTTATGACCGTTTTTCACGTTTAACGACTGTTGCAGCATTCCCACAGTCCTGTGATCAAAATTCAGATGCTTGGCAACTGACTCATGATGATTGCAGGATTATTCCCTGTGTCATGTGATTACCTTTGGCGACCTTCTGACAAGCAAAGTCAGTGGGGAAGCCAGATTCACTTTACACAGGTGCAATGATTCACTTAAAAGCTATGGCAAGGCAGGTCATAAAATGGGGGGGGGGTTTCATTTAACAAATGCCTCGCTCAGCAACAGAAATGTTGGGCTCAATTGAGGTCGTAAGTCGGGGATTACTTGTATAGATGAATCAGTGTCATTTTTGTATTGAAGTGTTTGTCAGTTCCTAGAGAGTTTTGTGGAAGTGTTTAATTTAAAAATCATATATTATTTGGGAAAAGGAATGTCCTTCCCCTAAGCCCCTTCCCCTTTTGCGTCAAAGCCCAGGTTGGACAGCAATAAATCTAGCAATAAAGCCTGAACTAAGGCTAAGCTATATTAATTAATTAATGTTAATGTCCTGTCTTTCTGGTAGGAGCTGAAGGCAGTTTACAGGAGGATTTCCATTTTATCTTCACAATAAGAAGCCTGTAAGGTTTGAGGTAGGCTGGGCTAAGAGAATGCGATTTGGTGAAAGTCACTTGGTGAGTTTCCACAGCTGAGGATCAACTTGACTCTGCCAGTACTAATCCAACACCTTAACCACCTCACAGCAGCTCTGCTATGCTTACACTGAGAATTCTGTAGCTAACAGCCTCTCTAAAAGATATCATTTGCTCACAGGAAAGTGACTGTGTATATTAATGGTGGGAAGAAAAATATAGAAATTAATACTTGAATAGGCATCTCATCGATAAAACTTTGCATCATAAAATAATTTAACTCCATTCTGTCCAAAATATGTCCCTCCCCCCCCTCCTTTGCTCCAACAGAGCTCCTCTGAATAGTTCATGCTTAAGGGTTTAAAAACATGAAGAATGAATAAGAAGAAGGTTTAAACAGTAGCATCATGCTATTTGATACCTCAGTTTGTTCAGGCACAGCATACCACTATGCGCTCTCCACCCCCGGCCTATTTTCAGTTCTTTCTCTCTTTTACCCTATATACTCACTGACAAAGCCCCACTGCAAATAAGTCAACCCTCGACATTTTTATGTTTTAATTTTCACAACTGGCTGATTTGCAGGTAGCACATTTTTCGTTGTATTTTGGTTAAAAA
Organism: Bungarus multicinctus; assembly: GCA_023653725.1. Classification (NCBI taxonomy): domain Eukaryota; kingdom Metazoa; phylum Chordata; class Lepidosauria; order Squamata; family Elapidae; genus Bungarus; species Bungarus multicinctus. The sequence goes on along the minus strand of CM042834.1, from coordinate 75,391,541 downwards.
TTTGACGGCTTACTTTATCCATGGATGGGTTTGTTTGTGAATATATATGGGATTTAAGGATACTTTTAAAAAATAAATACTTTTTCAGTCTTACAGTAATACTCAACATGTACACCTGCAGATAAGCTCATCCCTGGATAAACCAAATCTAATTTGCGGGGTATATTTTGGCACCTAAAATTCTCAGTTTATCCGTGAGTGTATGGTATTTTCGCCATTTAAAGTTTGCATCAACCTTAGTGACTTCCAGATGGTGTTGGGGCTGCAGCTCCCAGAATTCTCAGCCAGGAAGGCTACTGGCAGAGAATTCTGGGAACTGCAGTCCCAACACCATCTGGAGGGTGCTAGGCTGAAGAAGCTAGTGCTCGCTTTGCAAGGGATTTCTCATCAGAAGCCACCCACCAGAAATCCAGAAATTAAGCACTGTCATATGATTTCATGTAGCAGCAGCTATTTTATGTTGTCTGTTAAGTCCTAAGTAGATAAACATTCCATCTGTTCTGTTATAAGGACAAACCCAAATTGTTAAAGCATTATAAGTAGAACCCCTTGATAAAAATCATCATGCTATTGCCAAGAGAGGTTTTCTGCCTCACTAGAGTCTTTTTTATATAATTAACTCGTATTTCATGGTGTCATTTAGAACCATTAAACAGAAATGTTTAATTGTTGTATTGTTTAATATCAGACTATTTTCACATACATTTGCACATTATTAATAGACCTGTGTTTGTTTATTTTCTATAGTAATACACCAGAAAGCTTTAAAAAAGGTAAACAATATTAACTCACAAGTTTACCAGTTAAAAATTTCTCTTGAGAATTTGTTGAATGCTTGGCTGTTTAGTCTACAGATTTAGAAGGTACAGATATAATTCAAATAAATATTCTTCATTGCGCTTTACGTCAGCTTTCTCACTCCCCTGCACTCAAAATTCCCCTATCCTTTGTTGCCCAAAGGTTAAATTAATTACCAAAGATAGTTTAAAGAGCAACGTTATTCTCTAGGATGTCTTTAAAATGAGGTTTTAACAGGTTTCCTACAGATGAGAAGAATCAAAATGAGGCACTCTCAAGAGACAGGATGCAGCCCGTGCGCTTCAACTTGAACAACTTTAAGGACAATCCCCTTAGTTGTTAACCAAGAAGAAAGAAAGAAAAAAACATAAGCTAGTGAATTTTCTGCATGATGGGAAGTTTGTTGGTTAGACATCTTTTACCTAGGAAGGAAAAGATATTCTTAGTTGAAGCAGATCTAAAAGCAGTAGAAAACTGTCATGCAGTATATTTTCCCCAAGTATTTGAAAGGGGATCTCTGGGGGCCCACCTGCTTAGCTTCATGTCTCAGGTGTTAGCTAGAAACATAGTATCCAAGCTAGTTAGAGGCATACATTACAGCTAAAATAAGT